>JALDNG010003731.1:0-24128 GCA_024349245.1 Neodontobutis hainanensis
AAGTGTCTGACACATGGACCCTTTGTTATTTAAATGGACCATGTACTATAGTGCAATGTAATACTTCACATTCTGTGCAATATTATCTGTTTTAATATTCAGTGTAATAAAGTTTGCTGCCGTTCTGCTTCTATTTATTTACTAGTACTGTTCATCACAATCAATACAATTCTGTTAATACAGTAATGTAAATCTTGTAGGCTGCATATCCATGGTCCTTTATAACTCTTCTTCATATTTTATAGCATTTTATACTAGCATATTTATACTTTTTACATGTATATAGGCTACTTGTTTATTTACAAACTTATATTATTATTTATATTTCTTTAAATGTCTTGATGTGCACATCAACTGTGACACAACAATTGTCCCCTGGGTTATCGATATCAATAAAGATCAATAAAGTTTTTCTGATTATGATTTTAAGATAGTCTATAGTAGTGTGCAGACTGGTTCATTAATTATTGAAGTGTTTCACATTTTGGAACAGCATGTCTGTGTAGCCTACGATAAAACGTCAGCAGAGGGCGTTTAGGCTTAGGTCACGGTACCTCCGTCTGGCTGTATGTATGAGCCTTATGGGTGGCAGATTTAGCGTGCATGCTTTCGGGAGAAAAGCTGCTCCATTGTGCATTCTCCTTTTATATTTATTCATATTTACTTATCTCGTGGCCACGACTTAGCGTATCTTGAGGCCACGACTTAGTTACATATATATATTTTTTGACATAGTGTGACCAGAGGGGCTCCGTAAAAACACAAGGAGGAGGTAAACTGTGGACTTATAAATTAGTGAAGCAGAAATGTACAAAGAAGAATAATGTGCAAACATGCTATAACAGGTTGTTACACAGTAACTACGAGCAGAAGAAAGTGCAGTGCAATGTCTGTATAATGTCAGTGTGGATGTTTATCCTGAAGTGAAGTCACGTGATGTTGTTTGTGACTGAGTTAAGGAATCTGATGGCCTGGGGGAAGAAGCTCCTCCTGAGTCTTTCAGTTTTGGCCATCAGGCTTCGGAAGCGCTTACCAGATGACAGCAGGGTGAAGTGACGATTTGCAGGGTGATTAGTGTCCATGATGATTTTAATAGCCCTACCTCTGCAGCGTTTGGAGTAGACGTCCTGCAGAGACGGGAGAGCTGACCCTGAGATGCGCTCTGATAAGCGTGTTAGGATTTTATAATAAGAAACACTTTTTTCAACTGTTATTTGCACTCTCTGCATGATACACTGCACTCTAGATTAGGACACTAAATACCTCAAACCAGTTAGAACCAGTTGGTCACCCCTGGCTGGACACATAGGAAAACTACTGATTGAAAGTAGGAATTGCCCCCTCCTGTGTGAGGTGTGGCCAAAGGTTAGGACCTTTTGAGCATTAAGTTGACCAGCAGCACAACTTGTGGGCTGAAGTCCCAGCGCTGGCTTGTACTTTTTCTGAGTGCAATTAAACTGACAAACTTTATATTGGTTTTATAGATTTATTGAAGTAATATTAGTTCCAACACTGGTACCAAAAGAGCCGGGAGAAACTGGTTTTCGGAGTAACAAGCGCACAACTCTGTGCAGGGCTTTGCAGTCATGACGGGTGCTGTTCCCGCACTATGCTGTGATGAACTGAGACAGCACATTTTCTATCACCCCTAAATAGAAAGTTCTCAGGATAGCTTGTGAAACTCTGAATTTCCTCAGCTGGCGCAGGTGGTACAGTCTTTGCCTGCCTTTTTTTACCTGTGGCTGAATGTGTGCAGTCCAGGTCAGGTCCTCGGAGATGTCCACACCCAGGTACTTCACTCTTTCTACAGGTGTTCTGCTGATCATGAGAGGGGGTCTCTTCCTGAAGTCCACAATCAGTTCTTTGGTCTTGCTAACATTCAGAGAGAGACAATTGTCTGGGCACCATGATGTCAGTTGCTCCACCTTGTCCAAGTATGCCGTCTCATTGTTTTTGGAAATGAGGCCCAGAACAACAGTCAGAGACGCCCAGACTTCCTGCTCCCCAGACACTTCCTCCAGCTCTTCCAGGGGGATACCAAGGCGTTCCCAGGCCAGCCGAGAGACATAGTCCCTGCAGCGTGTCCTAGGTCTTCCCCGGGGTCTCCTCCCGGTGGGACAAGCCCGAAACACCTCTCTTGGGAGGCGTCCAGGAGGCATCTAAAACAGATGCCCGAGCCACCTCAGCTGGCTCCGATCGATGTGGAGGAGCAGCGGCTCTACTTTGAGCTCCTCCCGAGTGACCGAGCTGCTCAATGCAGAGAAAGCTCATTTCGGCCGCTTGTATCCGGGATCTTGTTCTTTCGGTCATAACCCAAAGCTCATGACTGTAGGTGAGAGTAGGAACGTAGATTGACCGGTAAATTGAGAGCCTTGCCTTACAGCTCAGCTCCTTCTTCACCACGACAGATCGGTACATCAACCACATCACTGCAGAAGCTGCACCGATCCGTCTGTCAATCTCACGCTCCCTCCTTCCCTCACTCGTGAACAAGACCCCAAGATATTTGAATTCCTCCACTTGAGGCAGGAGCTCTCCACCAACCTGAAGGGGGCAAGCCACCCTTTTCCGACTGAGAACCATGGTCTCGGACTTGGAGGTGTTGATCCTCATCCCAGCCGCTTCACACTCAGCTGCAAACCTTCCCACTGAAGGTCCTGGCTTGATGGAGCCAACAGGACAACATCATCTGCAAAAGCAGAGATGAGATCCTGTGGTCCCCAAACCAGACTCCCTCCGGCCCCTGGCTGCACCTAGAAATCCTGTCCATAAAGATAATGAACAGGACCGGTGACAAAGGGCAGCCCTGCATGAGTCCAACATGCACTGGGAACAGGTCTGACTTACTGCCGGCAATGCGAACCAAGCTCCTGCTCCGGTCGTAAAGGGACCGGACAGCCCTTAGCAAAGGGCCCCGGACCCCATACTCCCAGAGTGCCACAAATTCAGCATAGGAGAAAATTAAACCTGTAAAAATAAATGACTGAAGATGGACTTGAGGAGGTGGTACTTTATCTGTTAAAAACTGCCTTAAGCTCTGTGTTTGATCTCTTTGAACTTCATTTACATCTAACGATGTAATCAGGACATTTCTTACAGAAAATGTTTAAGTGTATGTGATTTTCTGATGTCAGTCTGAGTCTGTGACACTTTCAAATGTTTTTTTTTTCTTTTTACATTAGAAACTGGCTTAAACCTGGTTCACTTTGGTCTCAGTCAAAACCATTAGTCATTTTATCTTTTGGCTGCACAGTATATTTCTCAAACGTGTAAAGAAATGACTTGTATTGCAGATATTCTGTTTTTATGTCAAAATCATTAAACAAACTGATTCTATGTCAAAGGGGACTTTTAAAAAAACAGAAATCATATTGTTTGAATTTTTCAAATGAAATGATTGCTTATTACATATTTTCCTTTTAATTGTGCAGCTCTGATTTTACCCAGAACGAACGGAAAGTTATAATTTAATCTAATAATATAATCTTTTATTTCAAAATTTTCTCTCTCCAAACTAGTCTGACCTTGTTATTTTTGTTTTGAAACACTAAAAACTTTATTTCTATTATAAGAATTTAACTTTACAGATTAAATGAGCAGACGATGGAGACGGTATATGATTTGAAAATACTAGACAGGTTTAATCTTTGCAAAGAGAAGCAAAACAGACACCAGGAAACAATGCTACACAGAGAGTTTTGCTTAAAGTTGTAAACAATACATGAAGCTTTTATAGGTGTACATTATGCCCGCCTCTCAGCTCCAGGGTTATGGCGTAATTATTGTGCCACGTCAGTGAGCGTGCAGTTTAACTTTTGAGTGCGTGCAATGGGACTGTTGCAAGCACATACTTTACCTTCTGAAGAGAAAATAGTAATTTGCGCTCACAAATATCTGTTTTGCGCGCGCTCAACTCTTCCTACTCACGGACTCAAACTCAGCTTTTGCGCGTCACACGCTTGCTCCTCAGTTCTCCTTGCGCAACACTCAGTTCTCCTCACGCAAAACTTATTTCTGCTCAAAACTTGCTGGAGGCTCACTGGAGAGGGGGCACACGCCCATTATGATGTAGCGAGAACAACAGCCAATCACAGACGGGGATTCAGAAATGCTTCCGATTGGCTGTCTTCTGTCCGATCTGATTGGATGGCTGATCAAGTGGGTTTTGTTGTTGGGTGTTGGCGCCATCTATGGTTGACGCGACTGGATTGAATCCGCAGCAATGGCGAACTCAAACAATTCAAACAACCCACTACAGCCTCAAGTGAGGTTTTTGTATCAGCATTTATATATATATATATATATTGTAATGGGAAAATGATATTTTCCTCTTTCACATGCTCTGTGCTGTCCTTGACCGCAGCAGAATGATATGTGCACCACCTGTGCTACTGTTTTCAAACTGATACAATTGTCTTATACAGAGACAACTCTGTTTTCTGGGAAAACCAGTAAAATGCTGATTCATGTTAGACGGCTCACTCTCTGAGAGCCAGTGTTTCATTTTTCTTATCTGCTGTGATTTCAGTATAAATTCTAATCCTGCCTAGTTAACATTGGGACTGTTCATGCAACTCTGTACACAGACAGAGTTGTATTTTCCATTCCTCCTTTTGCAAAAGATGTCTCTGAATTCTTTTTCCTTTTTCCTTAAATAAATCACCAAAAGACATCTGTTGTTTTCTCTCAAACTTATTCCACAATAATATATTTATTTTTTCAACCACAATTCTTGGTGTCAGAAGTGGGATCGAAGATTGACGGCTGGACCCGGCTGAAGGACAAGGGTGTGGCCAACCAGACCGCTCCAAGAGGTCTCCTCTTCCCCAAATTTTCTTCTGGACGGAGGATTGTCCGATGCCGACCCTCCAATCGTCATCTCTCGATCCAACGTACTAAAATAACCTCCAAACGGTAAAATTATTACAAATTTATTAAATTAAGAGAAAACATTTTGTAACAGTGTCTAAAGGTGATTTTTGACTGTAACAAAGCCTAGACCAGGAATGGTCTATTGTTATTACCATAAGTCAGGATTGACTGAGCAGGATTGCCATAAAATGTGTAATAATAATTTCTGAATAGGCTTTGTGAAAAGTTTTTTCTTTTGTTTTATGTCTGGACTGGATTGTCCTAATCTGAAAACCGAGACCGGATGGTCCTAAAATTATTAATACGGCTGGATTGCCACATAATAATTTTAAAAGGTTTTTGTATCTGTATTAGAAACCCTGACTGGGAAGGTCTATTATTGTTGATTTGAGTCTGGATTGACTGAGCAGGATTGCCATTCGACAGTAATTTCTGAAAGGGTTTTCTAGAAGCCCTGACCTGAACGGTCTATTGTTATTACCATAAGTCAGGATTGACTGAGCAGGATTGCCGTAAAATGAGTAATAATAATTTCTGAAAGGGTTTTTTAGTTGTTTTTAGTTGTTTTTTAGTTGTTTTTAGTTGTTTTTAGTTGTTTTTAGTTGTTTTTAGTTTTGTTAGTCTTGTGTTGTTGTTTTGTGTTGTTTTTGTTAGTTTGTGTTGGTTTTAGTAGTTCTAAAGTTTCTCTATAATCTGTCTGAACCTTATATACTGACGAGTATTTAATTAATCTGAAATATGGGATCCAATACAAGTAAAAACAGTCCTGCAAAGGACTTCTGTGAATTCAATGTGATATATATGATAGAAACCTGGCCAGGAGTTGTGATAAAATGGATGAATGGAAGTTGTATGGTTTTAATGGACGAATGAGTGAAAGTAGTTTGACTGCATTACGCAATAGAATACAAGATGCAGAAAAGAGACTTATGTCCAAAAATCAGTAAACCCGAAGCAAATAAAGGAGATTAAAAGACATTATGAATGTTTAGAGATGTGGGAAAAAGCAGCTGAAGCAAAGAAACAGAAAGAAAAAGAAAATAGGGAAAGAAATTTAAAACACTTAGATACAGTAAAGGGGCCATTTCAAAGCATAGGTAATAAAGCAACTGATAACAAAACTAATGCGATGTCCTCTTGTTTTCCGAGTCTGACCCAGCCTGTTGGTCCGGCACTCATGAGTGAAGACGATGACGTCACCGCTCTCGCTGCTGCACATCTCCACAGTGAAGAAAAGGAGGGCTCCAGAGGCAGAGACAAGCGGCTCAGACACATGCAGCTTCTGCAACAGCTGCTCAACTGTACCCAGATCTGACCACCCAAGCTAAAACAAACGCCCTGATGAACACTGGACTGTCAAGTCCTGTCACCAAACCTCCTCCATATGACTCTGCCACCAGTTCTAAGAACTCTAACAACCCCTTCACAACTGAACTTTCATCAGACAAATCTTTCTCCTTCCTGTCCCCGTCTCACACGAGAAGCAAGACACCTTATGGGGCTGTGTTTCAAGCTCCTATGATTGAATTTCCAAATCCAGCTCCACCACCACCAGCCCCAGACAATGAAACTGAAGTACAACGCCAAAGACGACTGGCTGAACACCCTGCGTCTGTGCTTATGTATCGCTCACCAGACCCCTCAAGATGGACTCAATTAATCAAAGACAATATACCTCCTATTAACAGAGGAGGCGCCACAGTGGGCCAAAAATTCAATCTGTTCTATCAAGTGCACAGGCCCACCGGTGCAGAGATCCCTGGTATTCTGAGAACTATCTGCAACTTAGAAGATTACTCAAATGACCTTTGCCCAACCATCACATTTCAACAGAGGCAGAGGGCGACTGAGAGGAAGAGGTCGTGGACGTCCAGACAGAGACGAGGTTGAGCGACGCAGAAAGTCCCAACTGTGTTTGATTTGCGCTGAACCAGGCCACTGGGCTGACAACTGTCCCAAGAAAAGAAGAGACCGAGCTGACCAACACCCTGACACTGCTCTGAGTGACCCCAACTGACTGGCTGGTGATGATGAGGAACTGAGGGACTTCGCCTCGCAAAATGAGATGAGTATAACACACGAAAAGGACACCACACCTGTCACTGACGATGCACACAACACCGCACTGCTCACAAGCAACGAAGACGCGCTTGCAACTGATCCACTGCTTGCTTTAGTGACAGAAACCATTAAGAAACTTGAAATGACAAAAAAAGCTGAAATGTTTAAAGGTACCTATGCTAAGTTAACAACATCGGTGTGTGAAAAATTACCGGTAATAAAATGTGACATCAATGGAAAAACTCTGTCATTTATGGTTGACTCTGGGGCCACAAAATCTCTGATCAGAAAAGACCAAATTCAAACTGCATTAAATGGCAAAACAACTCACTCCATTAGTGCGAGTGGACAGATTGTTAAAGAACCATTCACAAAACCTCTATCTGTAACCTGGCATTTACCTGATCTATCAGTGTCCACTACACACAGCTTTCTGTTGTCTGAGTTGTGTCCAGTGAACCTAATAGGTCGTGACCTTATGTGCGCACTAGGAATTACCTTGTCTGCAGACGAAAATGGTATCAAAATAAAACAAACCAAATCTGAATATTGCTTTATAAAATGTGAAGTGATCACTCCATTGTATGTGTATCAGTGGAAATTGGACCATCTGCTGACTCCAAATTTGTTACACAACGCTAAACAATACATGAGCTCATTCTCTGAATTCATGAAGGCAAATGCACTACATGTTACAGCGCATGTCTCCATGGGTCCAGATGAACAGTATGAAGAAAGCTGGTACCGACAAACTACTGACCGACTCATTCTGAATGGACTGTACTTTAACCAAGATTTTTGCGCTTATAATGTTCCATTACCTCACAAACTGTCAAAGTTCTTCAAAATCCAAAACTCAGCCCCGCATGTCTCAATAGTTAAACCCCATAACAAACAATGGCGTGATGTTGGTCTTTTATGGCAAAATGTTTAAAAGCTACAGACTGGAAACAAGACCCAGATAATCCAGACATTTACCACTCTCACAAGCTTGACACATGCTATGTGCCATTCACTGCAGGAGTCAATTGTAACCGCTCCTGCTACCTTCTTCCTCAAAATGACTCCACCCCATCTTCCTGTCACACACTCGCAAAAGTCGATGCTCAGCCTCTCACATCCAGTGATGTGTCTCCACTGTTAACACAGTTACCAGACTCATTGTGGGCCAAACACAAATATGATGTAGGTTTAATTAAAAACTGTAAACCTCTCCAACTAACTCCAAAGTCCGAATACAGACCAAAAGCACGTCAATATCCTCTGAAGCCTGAAGCTGAACAGGGGATAAAACCAGTCTTTGACTCTCTGCTGAAAGCAGGTGTAATTGTTGAGTGCTCTGACTCTCCCTGCCGTACTCCAATTTTCCCTGTAAAAAGATCAGACCACCGGAAATGCCCACTGAGTGGCGTTTTGTCCAAGACCTGCGTGCTGTGAACGAAGCTATTCACTCTCCAGCACCAATCTGTCCCAATCCATACACCATCATGTCACAAATTCCAACAACTTCAAAATGGTTCTCTGTGGTTGACGTTTCAAATGCTTTTTTCTCTGTACCTGTCCATCCAGACTCCCAGTTTTGGTTTGCCTTTGAATTTGCAGGAAAACTCTATTCCTGGTCTCGAATGCCACAAGGCCTAAATTGCGCTCCTAGTGTTTACTGTCAGGCATTACGTGACAGTCTATCTCATTTGACACTTCAACACTCTGCCATTTTGCAGCACGTTGATGATATCATGCTCTGTTCAGACACGAAGGAGCAGTGTGAGACTGACACACTGCTTCTATTAAATCACCTAGCTGAGCAGGGCCACAAGGTTTCACTTTCTAAAATTCAGTTTGTAAAACAGAAAGTTCAGTTTCTTGGTCATGTCATCACTCACTCACAAAAAAGCATTACTACAGACAGGGTGACAGCCATTGCCAACTTCCCAAAACCAATGACTAAGAAACAAATGCTGTCTTTCCTTGGCATGTGCTCTTACTGCAGAACTTTTATTCCAAATTACTCTACTGTAGAACGCCCACTACGTGATCTTACTCTGAAAAAAGACATGACACTTCACTCCAAACTCACATGGACATCTGAGGCTGACTCTGCATTTACTCATTTGAAACTGCTACTACAGACAGCCCCTGCATTGGCATTGCCAAACCCTGACAAGCCTTTTTTCCAATTTGTTGATGAACGTGATGGTTGTATGAATTCTGTTCTCGCCCAAAAACAGGGACAGCTGCTGAAGCCTGTTGGTTACTTCTCTACACACCTTGATCCTGTTGCTAGAGGCCACCCATCATGTCTCCGTGCTTTAGCAGCCTGTGAAGCAGCAATAATTGCCTCTCGTCCCTATGTAGGCTACAGTCATCTCACCCTTTTTGCTCCACATGCTGTCTCCAATATTCTGACTGAACAAAAGACAGCTCACTTGACCCCTGCTCGTCAGCTACGTTACAACACCACCCTTCTGAACCTACCGAATGTTGAGGTTAAACGTTGTAACACTCTCAACCCAGCTACACTCCTGCCTCTCCCAGAGGAGGGAGAACCTCACTGTTGTCTTGCTGAACTTGACCTTATCTGTCTGCCAAGACTTGATTTGACTGACACTCCTCTTTCTAATCCTGAACTCATTTTTTATGTAGATGGCTCAGCTTCCAAGGACCCAACCACCGGTACTGCACACGTTGGATATGCAGTTGTGGACGATCATGCAACAGTGACGTCATCTCCTCTCAGTCCTCGGTTATCAGCGCAAGCAGCAGAACTAATTGCCCTGACCAAAGCCTGTCAATTGGCATCTGGTAAAACAGTTAACATTTACACAGACAGTCAATATGCATTTGGTGTTCTACACAACCACGCAGCACTTTGGCGCCACAGAAAATTCCCCAAATCTGATGGCAAACCCATTTCACACAAAGATTTGATTTCTGATCTTTTAGATGCAGTGCTACTCCCATCCGCCGTGGCAGTATGTAAGTGTTCTGCACATACCTCTGCCAAAGACACAGTCTCTCTAGGTAATGCACGAGCAGACGCAGCTGCAAAAGCAGCGTCACTCACATCCTACGTTGTTACATTACTCTCCCAGACAACGGATCAAACTTGCACTCACTCTGACATTGTTTCACTCTCTGATTTGGCTCGCATCTCCACTCCAGCAGACAAAGCTGTTTGGAAAAAGAAAAACTGTACAAACACAAATGGTGTATGGATGGGCCCTAATGGCAATCCATGTCTTCCTCAAGCCCTCTTCCTGCCTTTTGCAAAATTGTTACATGGCGTTGACCATGTATCAAAGGAGGGAATGAGAAAAGACCTTCAAAGACATTGGTTTACTGTGGGGTTTAACAAATTTGCTGAAGATTTTTGCTCAAAATGCTTCATCTGCTTAACCAGCAATTCTAAAGGTAACTCCTACAACAAAACAGATGTTGGAGGTCACAAACCCACCTCCAGGCCTTTTGGCCACATTCAAATGGACTTCATTGAGTTAACACCCTGCGAAGGTAAGAAATACTGTCTTGTAATAGTTGACATGTTTTCAAAGTGGGTAGAAGCATTCCCAACAAAACACTGCACTGCTGACGCAGTAGCAAAAATCATCTTAAGCGAAATTATTCCTCGCTGGGGACTTCCGAATCTAATTACGAGTGATAACGGTACTCATTTTGTAAATGACATTTTGAAAACACTGAGTGAACACCTTAAATTTGACCTGAAAACTCATTGCTCCTACCATCCAGCTTCTGGAGGAGCTGTAGAAAGAGAAAATGGCACTCTGAAACGCAAATTGGCAAAAATATCTGAATCAACAGGTAAAACCTGGGTAAAATGTCTGCCTATTGCTTTGATGTACCTGAGGATGAGAGTGCGCGCGCGAAATAACCTTTCTCCCTTTGAGATAGTGTTTGGACTACCTCCTGGAATTGGGTTTGGACCCCCATCTAAACCTGCAGCACTGGCCGATAGTACTCTGCCAGACCCAATGATATCCTATTGTATTTAACTCTCTAAGGTTCTCTCTGATATTAGATCTCAGGTGCTTGATTCCCTGCCCAAACCGGCCACCCACCAGTTCCACAAACTCCAGCCTGCCGACTACATCCTGGTGAGAAACCTGAGGAAGCGCAGCTGGAGAGACAAACCCTGGTGTGGGCCCTATCAGATCCTGCTCACGACCCACACGGCTGTGAAGGTCGCAGAAAGAGCCCCTTGGATCCATGCACAACACTGCAAGAAGATTCCTCCACCTGACCAGCTCGTCAACTGCTCCCCCCCACTGTCAAAGAGGGGACCCAGTGAATGATCACAAAAGTAAGAGGCTTGTCCCGAGAACAAGCTCCTACGTGGGAGATCTGAGGTGAGACCTTAGCTCTACCTCCACCGTTGACTACGTGGGAAGACTGGGGTGAGATTTTCGCTCACCTCCTCCACTGAAACTGCTCTGGTAAACGCAGTTCAACGTTGAGACCAGTGCCGAGAGCTGGTCCCACCTACAATCAAGTTTATGAAAGACTCTGTACCACCTGAAGAAATAGAGCTGACCGTTTTCAGCAAATTCAACAGCGTAACTATAACATGTGACACACACTCATCTGTCCCACAGATCCTCACATCACTGATAACCAGTTTTATACTGACAAATATATATGTATATATATTTTTTGGGTTCTTTATTGCATTTAAAATTGCTCTAATGATTAATTTTTGAATATCTATTAAATAATCATTACATACTCATACATGTTAGTGTTATGATAACTGCTTAATTTTATTTTATTTGTTACTATCATTTAATCATTGCTATTATTGAACAGATCTTTGAACATTAAAAATGGGCGGTTTTTGGAAAACATGGTTAACTAAACTCGCAGGCCTACTTTTAGTGGCTATTATCCTTCTTTTCCTTGTCTCCTGCTGCATTATCCCGCTCATCCGAAGATTAGTGACTTCTCTTTTTAACCTGCAACTAGCTAAACTCTATGTTGAATTGCCTCAACATGACAAAGACCACAACCCAGACACCTCTGCTCTTGATTGTGATTCTGTTAATTCTGTTTTATTTGCTCATCTATTTGAAGAAGACTAAGTATGACTAAGTATGTTCCTATGTCTGTGTAATCCACATGTAATTTTCTTTTGAAATAGTAATTGTGAAATATAGTCACGAAGCAATCACAGCTAATCAACTTTTGAACCTGATAATTTTAATTTTTGTTATTTTAGACACGCTAAGGCTAAAATTGTGGACTTACATATGGTGTTTTTAATTTTTTTCACTAATGCTTTCTTTGAGGTAAAGTCTTAAATGACTTGAAGGTTTTTAAGTTTTACAAACTGATTTGTTTTGTGAATATTTTTCATCTAATGCTTATGTTTAACCCTAGTGAGTTACGCCGCCTGTGAGGGAGGGGCTGTGGTGTTCTTTTCCCAGTGTTAGGTCAGCTACTGATGGTATGAAATGTTTCTACTTGATTTAGTCAGCCCTCGGCTGGGTTTTTCGGCACCACAAACTTTAGTACAACTCACAAAGTTAAGGTTAATTTGATTTATGTTTTGTATCCTAATTGAGTTTTGATTGATTTTGGTTGATCAATTGTGTTTGATCAAAAGGAGGGAATTGTAATGGGAAAATGATATTTTCCTCTTTCACATGCTCTGTGCTGTCCTTGACCGCAGCAGAATGATATGTGCACCACCTGTGCTACTGTTTTCAAACTGATACAATTGTCTTATACAGAGACAACTCTGTTTTCTGGGAAAACCAGTAAAATGCTGATTCATGTTAGACGGCTCACTCTCTGAGAGCCAGTGTTTCATTTTTCTTATCTGCTGTGATTTCAGTATAAATTCTAATCCTGCCTAGTTAACATTGGGACTGTTCATGCAACTCTGTACACAGACAGAGTTGTATTTTCCATTCCTCCTTTTGCAAAAGATGTCTCTGAATTCTTTTTCCTTTTTCCTTAAATAAATCACCAAAAGACATCTGTTGTTTTCTCTCAAACTTATTCCACAATAATATATTTATTTTTTCAACCACAATATATATATATATATATATATATATATATATATATATATATATATTGTTATACTATTGATGCTAATGAGCTAGGTTATGCTAACCTTTCATATTCAACATAAGCTTTTTCTATTTATATAGCACTGCTAGGCTAGCTTAAGAGGCTAACTTCTCTCATTCTGTGCCCCACAGACAAACTCTCTAGAAATGTCTTTGTCACAGCCTCAAGTAGGTTGAGGACATTAATTTTGTTATGTCTTTTTCCAATACTCAATAAGTAACAATAATAGAGCTGCTGTAAAGTGAAAAGCCAAATAATAAAAGATACAGGCACAAAATGTCTTCATTGATGTAATAACCCTAAGGCCAAAATATGTTTGATTACAGCTACATTACATCCTGTTCGGCAGTTGGGAAGCTAGTGACTAATATAAATAATTTCCAAGTTACAATATTACAGATTACAAGTCCTATTTACTTCATAATATCAGTGTCCTTTATTTCCACCAGGATATTTTGAGACAGCAGTTGATGGAGGGACTTACCAGGGACTCACCAGACTGCAGTCTGCAATAAACCATCAGCCACTAAATATGGATTTTTTAGAGTTCTTGACACGCCATCAGTTAATTTTGTTTCAGTCATTCTCTAACAAGATGGGTGGTATATCAGAGATCATATAAGCACTCCAAAACCTTCATGATCTGATCGTTAATGAAATTACTTTAAGCTCTTCAATGGTTGTCGAACATGAAACAGAAGTTGCTCCAGGTTCCGGTCACCCCGGAATTATAATCGAGAGGGAAAAGCTGAAGAGTTTATTGGACACACACCTGTCAGTTACCTGCATTGCAAAAATCCTCTGTGTTTCAAGAAAGACTTTGTACCGGAGGATGCAAGAATTTGGCTTATCTGTAAGAGGATCTTACAGCAGAATGACAGACCAAGAGCTTGATAATATCATTTCAACTATCAAAAGTCAGATGCCCAATGCTGGTTATTGTTTGGTACAAGGGCATTTAGTGTCAATGGGTATCCGTGTTCAGTGGTCGCGAATGATGGCATCCATGCATCAAGTTGATGTTCAAGAAGTTATTCAGTGCGAGGCCCTCTCTTGCTTGTCCACATTGACACTAACCACAAACTGATAAGGTAAATTATTCAGTGGACACAGGACTGAATTAATATTGACACATTTACTTATGCTGCAGTGTGTTTCTAGTGTTCTGATGAATCAATTACAGATGAAAATACAATTAAAAGTCTTCTCTGTCCATCTTTTAGCAAGAAAACTAGAATCAATTCAACTACAGTGGCCACAGCTTAACCAGAAAAGAACAGTACTCAATTTGGACCAGAATCTATGCACTGAATATTACTGCGTGCTATGATTAATCAAGCTAGCCTATAACTTAAAGGACTCTAGGCTAGCTTGTTATAAAAAATCTCTTTAAAAAAACTTGATATTTAAAATACAGAGGAAAATGAGAAATGTTCACATTACTTCTCATTACATAAACTTTTTTTTTCTCCAACTTTTAACAGATACAACATTATAATTTTTGGAGTTGTGGATGGCTACTCAAGTAAGGAACATTTTAGTGTGTTTATTTTATTTCCTTGTATGATTTACATTTTGTTATTCTATTACTTGTATTCAAGACATTTGTTCTAAAACCAAAAATTATGGAGAATATGGCTGGTAATTATTAGCAAAAATTAAAGCAGACTCTTCATCTTTTACTGCAGATCTTATATTTGGATGCAGCAAGCAACAACAAAGCAAGAACAGCTTTTACATTTATTCAGGGAGCGATCCAGCATCATGGCTTACCATCAAGGTATTGTGCCCTGTAAATATAATGGCAAGTGTTATATTTCTTCAGCTGCTGCAGACTAAATATTGTTCATTCATATTTTCATTTCAGATTTCGGGGAGACCAGGGAGTTGAAAATGTCGACAATGCACGTTTCATGTTTGCCACACAGGGAACAAGAGAGGAAGTTTTATCTCTGGAAAAAGTGTTCACAATCAGAGGTGTCTTATTGTTTGGACTGTTTTATTACTGGTTGTCCTGGGTCTGATGTCAGAGAGCCAGGTTTAGACCTGGTTTAGTCTAAGCACAGTCCTGGTTTTGCTCATTGGTTTAAATTGCAGGCTTGGGCTTAATTTTAAGTTGCTGTAAAGATGGTACTTCTAAAGTCAAAACCTTCTCTTAGGTGATACGTGGTAGGAAAAGTTTGAGAATCAGTGTTCTATTTAGGTCTGATTGGGAAAGTGCAGTACTCCAATTCAATCAAGAGCATCCAAATGGCACAGTTGTGGTTCCAAATATTGCATGCCCCCTGGATGAAGACACAGTGGCAGAAATCAGAACAATCAGAACAATCCAGAACAATCAACCCACTGCAACACTCTGAGTCACATGGTCGAGACTTATTTATTCAATATTTGAGTGTGGTGCCATTATGACACAAAATAAATAGAATGTTGGAGTATTTGTAAAATAAATTATAAATTGCATGTTTCACTGCGTATTGTAATTGTAGTACCTGTTTATCTTTCAGCTGGAGTAAAGACAAATATCTAGGCAAGGAAGAATCCAGAAAAGTAGAAACACACATGCATATGCATATCAACCTGTTTATTTATGAAAACAGTGAGCATGAAGTGTTCCCTTTAAATGATCAAACTAAACAGGTTTTCTGCACAAAATAACTCTTAAGCAGCTTACATTTCTAACATTGAATATTCCACATCTTCCTAGAAAATTCAGAAAGTTATGAACATTATGAACATGTCAATAAGAGAACAAGAGTTATTTGTGTTAAACTCTGTGGAATTCACCACCATATTAAACTGCTTCACTCATAAGTCTTCTGAACTCCATGTAGGTGTTCATATGCTGTACTGGAAAGGTCACAGTACAAGTACTTACAACTGGGTACCAAATGGAGTGATCTCCTAGATGCTTCCTGCATTCATGGTCAAACATGCATATTATTTTGAAGTGTCTCTTTTCATCAGGGAGCAATGAAACGTGGGCTTGCCCAGTCATCCACTGGAGGACATTCTGGACTGTCAGAGACTGTAACAACTGTTCTCCAGCTGCTGTTTCCTCTTCTGTAATATATATATATAAAAAAAATAATTATTTAATAATTAACTAGCAATTTTAAGTAATGTTTCACAAGTACTAACACAGTATCTGCAGCATTGTAATCATCACCAGTCTATCAAAGGTAACTAAGTACATATAAGGTAAATAAGATTGAGCTGTGGTATTTTAATTAGGAAGTCTGGAGTGGCAGTGAAGTATGAGAGAGTGAGTGCTCTGGAAAAGAAACGTATGAAGGTTAGCCACAGTTAGTCAGGACACCTGTGTGCGAATGAGAGGGAGGGACCCAAGTGGAACACTGAAGTCACGGAGAAGAGATAAAAAAAAAGGATCAGAACTTTAAGTACGTTGGGTTGATACTATGGAGAATGTGTAAAAGAGGGGAAGAAGCATGTTCAAGCCAGTTGGAACAGCTGGAGAAGAGTCTCAGATATGTGTGTGACAAAAGAGTTTAAACTAGAATGAAAGGAAAGGAACAAGACAGTGGTGAGATCAGCAATGATGTATTATCAAGAGACAGAGGCTCTGAGGAAAGAAACGGAGGCAGAGCTGAAACTGTTGAGGTTCTCTTTGGGAGTGACGAGGATAGACAGGATCAGGAACAAATACAGAGGGACAGCTAGAGTCATGTTTTAGAGTCACAGAGGCCATACTGAGATGTGCAGATAAGTTAGAGTGAATATATAGGTAGAGGGAGTTGAAGTTAGAGCTGCCAGGCAGGAGGCCTAGAGGGAGACCAAAAAGGAGATTCACAAATGTAGTGAAAGAGGACATGAAGCTAGTTGGTGTTGAACATCCACAAGAAAAAGATGAATTACGTGGACATGTACTGTTTATATTAAACAAATTATTCAATGGAAATTGTACTTCAGGGTATCTAACCTGATATTTCAAGCTCCTCCAAGAAATTATAATCTTTCTCTCAGTCCTTTCTCTAGATGTCCCCTTTTCATTGTATTGTGTTTGGCAGTTCATCATGATGAAATCAGCATCTGGCTGGGAAGTAAATATGTATTTGTATTTTCATTTAGCCAATCCCCAAACCCATACACATGCTGGATGTTAAATTTATTTAGCTAAATTACTCTCACTGTATGTACTTAAAGTACAATTACATTAGATGCATATAGTAACAGTTATACTATTGGTACTACCATTATAGAAGCTACTTGGTAAACTGACACAGGTTTCAAGTCCTAAGATTATATAATTTAATATTTAATTTGGTGATTATCCCAGGAAGCAAGCTTCAGGATTTTCAGCCATCTGATTCACAAGAACATAAAGTTCCATTCCCTTTCTTAGTTGCTGCAGTAGGCCTATTGGAATCAGTCTTGTTGTAGAGTGCAAAACAATACCACTTAAAAGAAAATCACAGAAAACTTAATTACTTAGAAAAATGGAAATGTAAAAAACACATTTATCTTTCTGAACGAATGATGCTTTTTTATTTTCCAACTTGATCTAGGAAGTGTATCCACAGCTTACTGTTCCCTCGGCCAACAGCATCAAAGTCTCAGCATCAACAGCATCTTCAACCTGAAAATGTTGAGAATGTTACGTGAGGCTGAAGATGGTCAACCTAATGTATACAAAAAAGTGCTAACCAGGCTCACGCTTTTAATTAGTAGTGAAGATTCCAGATCGTCTTTACACAGAAAGCTTAAGTCACCTCTCCAGTACAGAGGAAATTGTAACACCAGTCCTTAAAAAAAGCAGGAGCAGGGCCACCTTGGGCAAGGCTTACAGCTATAATTTCACCAATAGCTCTGTGTGAATACAAGCATCAATAAGTCTGTATCAGGACAGTATGCACTTTATACTATTTTTAAGGCAGGTGTGCAATTATACATTTAAAAAAGGAATATGCAATAAATTGTTTTGAATTTACTAACTGATAAGCTATCAATGTCCAATTGTTATTTTATTGCCCGTGATTAACCAAATTTCTCCAATGGGAGCCAATAATGAGAAATGAAATCTATAACACATTACACAAAGTAAAATGAGCAGCAGTTTTGAAAATGTAACCAACCTGAAGTTTTCATTATCAAGATCTGTTAAAGAAATTTTGGGATTTTTCCTGGCTTCCAAGTCTTTCAAAGAATCGGTTTTCAATTCCTGAAATCATATTTGTAGGCACAAACCCAACACTCATCTTTAAGTCATGTCATTGCCACACCAGGACGAAAAAGCCAGCTTACCAGTCAAAAACTGCTTCTTTAGCGTTCCTGTGTCCACACCTGCTTCACCGATATACACCACCTTGAGAGCACTTTTAGGTGTTCCAGTTTTTCCTAAGCCACTGTTTAATGCCCCTGTCTGGAAGGCCTTCTCTGTCTACACAAAATTTTAAATCAGTCGCAACATCCACTTGCTCTTTGAGGAAGAGCAGAATATCTTCCACGTTGAAAGAAAAGAATATTAACTTGTATTAGTCCTAAATATAATTTTGTACTCATCATTCTTACTCTACAAATGAAGACCTAATTGAACAATTTAATTGCGATTGTGTACATACATTCATATAATGATTTTTTTAACCTATCCTTTTAACCCCTTATACCTTCCTGGTGGGCACCGGAGATTCTGCAGACATACATGACCTGTTGTCTTTGGCCACTGGCACTGTAGAGTCTAAACTGTACATAAAACATAGTTCCAACATAGGTATGTGTATATAAGAGTCTATCATAATAAAAGGCATAACAAAAGCAAATAAAAACTTACCTCTCTCCACAGAGACCAGCATGGGCTGTGATCTCAAATTCTAAAAATTTTTTGTTGCAAATAGGACAGAGCACCTAATTTACAAGAAAAATACATGTTACAGCCAAAAGTTAATTTGTTAAGTTAAGTTTATCTTTACATAACTAATTAAAGAGATATAGACTGACAGGCTGGTAATGACTACTAATGACTACTAACATGTTCTAAGATTTGCTCTTTCTTGCCACACCAGAGACTATGATCCCTGATGAAGACTTTATAAAACTTCTCAAAAACGTTGGTGAGCAAATAAAGAACTTACTGCATTAGAGTGCCTCAGCTACTCCCTTTTTAGTCAGTAGTAAGTTTGAAATTAATATGTATAAAAAAATACCTTGGTGTTGCTTTCCACTACGAATACATCAGAGGACTGCCAATATAAAACACTCAAATACTGTAAATAATTTGGAATTTCTAACATGCTCATAAAAATAACTCCTTTACCCTCACCTCATTATCAGTTTAATTGGATTTTATTTTCCCTTTACATGTCTTGTGTACTGCGAGCATCTGCAGAGGCATCACTTCATTACAACGGTAACATGTCTTCTTTGGCATCTTTGAAAAGTGCTGAGAGGCAGGAGGCAGAGGATGTGTGTCTAATGTCTCTTGAAGAGGCACTATGTAAAGAAGGATTTTGCTTCCTCCTGAAACAGTTTTCAGAGCTTTTACAGAATACCCCTCTGTTTCTGGTGGAATTACAGAGAGCTTTCTTTGACCACTGCCACCTGGGTTGAAAAAAAGGTAGCCATCTGCCATTTTTGCACCACAAGCAACATGAGCAATTGTAGAACTACAAAGAATTAACTGGAGAGTGGGAGGTAATACACAGCAAATGTAATACAATACAACAAACCCACCATGGACTTACATACCTAAAGCTTTATGCAAGAGCCATCCTAAACAAAGCCCATCCATTTTTGGAAAGGCTTCAGCTAGGAGCATTGAAATCTGAATTTGCAAACAATATGAATGAATAGTGAGTGAGACAAAGAGAGAGAAAGCAATACTATACACAAAAGTTTTACATTTATATCTGTGACATAAACTAGTTCAGTGTGTATGGGCTGACCATAACACAACTATATTGACTGACAGCTCTACCTCATTGTGGACACCATTCTCAGGCAGGGTGACCATTTTCCTCCCGATCCCAGCTTGGAGGAGCTCAAGTTCTTCATCTGGCAGAGGTGTGTGCGAATTATTTTTGGGTAGCAGATAAAATGTAAAGGCTGTGGCCTTAGTGCTTTTCATCTGCTTGGTGGAAGTGAAGCACCTTTTTTTTTACGACTTGGTTTAAAATATCCTGGAAATGATCTGCAGGCAAACCAACTGTTATATTAAACTTTTACACTTTTTTTAAAAAACTGTACAATATTGTGCCTATTCTGCGTGTTCACACTGACAAATAAAATAACACTACTTTACTACACTACCTTGCCATCTCTTGGTGCACGGTTATTGGTTGTGAATGTCCAGTGTTAGAAATATTAGATGATGAGTTTGGTGAGGTTGTTGAACTACTGGCCATTATCAACAATGAAACCAAGTTTTTGGCTGCTGACTCCACTGCACCACCCTGACATAAAAAAACATACAATAACAATAATGTTAAGATCTTCTCAGTCAGAAAGTCAGAAACAGGTTCTATCATTAGTTAGTAGTCACTAGCTTTAATGAAACATATTTTGGCCTTAGGGTTATTACATCAATGAAGACATTTTGTGCCTGTGTCTTTTATTATTTGGCTTTTCACTTTACAGCAGCTCTATTATTGTTACTTATTGAGTTTTGGAAAAATACATAACAAAATTCATGTGCTCAATCTACTTGAGGCTGTGACAAAGACATTTCTAGAGAGTTTGTCTGTGGGGCACAGAATGAGAGAAGTTATCCTCTTAAGCTAGCCTAGCAGTGCTATATAAATAGAAAAAGCTTATGTTGAATATGAAAGGTTAGCATAACCTAGCTCATTAGCATCAATAGTATAATAATAAATATAAATGCTGACACAAAAACCTCACTTGAGGCTGTAGTGGGTTGTTTGAATTGTTTGGCGTCGCCATTGCTGTGGATTCAATCCAGTCGCGTCAACCATAGATGGCGCCAACAGAGCTGAGTTTTATATCTCTCAGAGGGAGGGGTTTAGCCTGAAATTACTGTGATTGGACAAGGCTTAGTCTGGTTTCACTGTTGTTAAGAGATGAATGGGCAGTGTGAGGGCTGGTGGGAAAGTTGTTATGCTCCTGTGGATCATTTTCATAACTGCTCTCATTAGATGCTATTGTCCTTCTAGATTAATACTGTATAGGCTTTAATACACCGTTGTAAATGAAAAAGAGGTTGTGTCTTTTATAAGAATTCTGTATGTCCTCATATTTATCCAGAGAAACACGTAGACAGATTGTAATTTAACAAGCAATGGCCAGGTTTATTCTTGCAAGAAGAAGCA
This sequence comes from Neodontobutis hainanensis, assembly GCA_024349245.1. Taxonomy (NCBI): domain Eukaryota; kingdom Metazoa; phylum Chordata; class Actinopteri; order Gobiiformes; family Odontobutidae; genus Neodontobutis; species Neodontobutis hainanensis. The sequence goes on from JALDNG010003731.1 coordinate 21,303, forward strand.
AAAGCAGACACACAGTAACAAATAGTACAGGGGAGTTTTGCTTCAGGAAGTAAACAAGACATAAGACTTAATACAACAGAGTGAAGGTCTTGGTGGGAGGCGTATCTTACATACCCACACCCCCCATCCTTGGATTAGCATGAAGGACATGACATGAATTTGACATGACCTGAAGAGAACTAAAAGCCCCCAGTAACTCTAAACATTATAAGAATAAAAACTATTCTAACAGTGTCTCAGTCCACCTCCTCTGTTCAGGAGGAGTTTGTGCCACAAAGGTGGCTTGCTTAGTTGAGCTGCTGCTGCAAGTTGGCCAAGGTCTTCTTATTTATTTAAAAAGTAAGCATTATATATAGCTTTTGATAGAGTTTGTTTTGGTAATTCTACTGAATATTTTGGAAAAGCAATTTGGTGCTTTTACTATAAAATGACAATTTCACCTTTTGGTTGTGCTGCATTTAGAAAATGGGACAGGCTTTGTGAAAACAATTGTTGATTGTCCTTATTGAGCATTATTCATTACTGCCCACAATGAGCATAGAAACAGAAACTAAGAATTTCAGGTTGACACTTTAAGAGGGCAGGTTTGTTAAAGCTCCACCTTTAATCTTTGTGTTCTCGTCAGTGCTTGAACAAGGAAACACTAGCTTGAAATAAAGAGACACACCGAGGGAGAAAGAAGAGGACTGAAGCCTACAGTTTTACTGAAGGTATTGTAAGGACATTGAGAATATATATTGTTTAGAAAAATAATTTAATCATACTAAAAAAGTATAGTTAAAAAAAATCTAAATGAAAGTAAAACTAACTTTCTATGACCTTTAACTTTTTACCATTTTGTTCCTGACTTGTTCCTGAGCAGAAATGTCTTCACGTCAGACCTGGACTTCAACTGCTCAGTGTGTTTGAAGGTCTTCAAGAACCCTGTGGTGCTGTCGTGTAGCCACAGCTTCTGTAAGGCCTGTCTGCAGAACTGGTGGGCAGATAAGGTCATCAAAGAATGTCCTGTCTGTAAGAGACGCTCTTCAAAAAGTGACCCACCCTGTAACCTGGTCTTAAAGAACCTGTGTGAAGCCTTCTCTCAGGAGCTGCTTCTGAAGGAGGCCTCTGTGCAGCCCGAGGCCCTGTGCCCTCACCACATGGAAAAAGTCAAGCTCTTCTGTCTGGATCACCAGCAGCTTGTGTGTCTGGTCTGTCGAGATTCCAGAGCACACTACAACCACAGGTTCAGGCCTATTAATGAGGCTGCACAGGACTACAAAGACCAGCTCAGAGAGCGTCTGAAGCCTGTACAGGACCAACTGGAGAAGTGCATAGAGGTGAGGATCCACTGGGAGCGGACAACTGAGCACATTAAACAGCAGGGTCAGCACACAGAGAGGCTGATTCAGAGAGAGTTTGACAAAATGAGGGCTTTTCTCCAAAATGAAGAGCTGGCTCGGATCAGGGCTCTGAGGGTTGAAGTGGAGCAGAAGAGGAGCCTAATGGAGCAGAGGGTTGCTGCTTTGAGCCAAGAGCTGGAAGCTCTGTCAGAAACAATCAGACAAACAGAGAAGGAGCTCAGGGCTCAGGACGTCCCATTCCTTCAGAACTACACTGCTGCAGTGAAACAAGTCCAGCAGACCCCTTAAGGGGTCTCCCAGAATTTCCCTCTGGATCACTGGTGGATGTGGCCAAACACCTGGGCAACCTGGGCTTCAACATCTGGAACAAGATGAAGGAGCAGGTGTCCTACACTCCTGTGGTTCTGGACCCAAATAGTGCCAACCCTTCATTAGTTTTGTCTGATGATCTGTGCAGTGTGCATTGTATTGAAATTGATGCTGCAGCTGCAGAACTTCCATGGCTTCCCTTTAACCCTGAAAGACTGAGCGACTATTCTACAGTGCTAGGGTCTGAAGGCTTCACCGCAGGGACCCACAGCTGGGAGGTGGACGTTCACAATGAAGGACCCTGGGCAGTTGGTGTTATAACCCAGTCTGTCCCACGGAAAGGAGAGATAACCTCTGGCTACTGGGAAATTTGGTTTAGGGATGGTCGGTACACGGCATACGCTCCACCGCAGGTTGATAAAGTTCTAACATTAAGGCGGCCTCCTAATAGGATCAGAGTGGAATTGGACAGGAACAGAGGAAAAGTCTCTTTCACTGACCCACAAACAGATGCACACATTTACACTTTCTCGACGTTTTCAGTGAAAATGTGTTTCCTTTTGTTAATATATCAACTGCACAGCAAGTCAAACTATCACCAATAAATATAACTGTCCAATTACAAAAAAGTAAATAGTTCTATGACTTAGACTTTCTGCTTTTGCAATAATAACCACTCTGTACAATGTAGCTCTCCATTTATATGTTCTTTAATTGGACAAAAATGTACAACCTAACCTCTGTACTGTTTGTTGTTAATATTCATTTTTTATGGCCTTTAACAATTTATATGTCTGTTTTGTTCTTAATATATATTTGATCTGTGCATGAAATTCTTGGCTGTGTACTGGCTCGAAAGTTAAATAGGCTGTGCTGATTATTGTTGTACATAAACCGTCTAGACAAGGCTAGTTTATCTGTTTAGCACAAATCAGACATACAGCAGTTGATTCAAGTGCTTTACAAAAAATAGAGAGATAGGTTAAAAGCCCAAATACACAGTTAGCACTAAAATAAATAAAATTAAAGCCGCGAGCGGCGATAAAGACCCTCGCCTCCCTTGCGACCGCGGAGGCACATATACTCAGAGGACTGCATTTCGTGCTTTAAAGCGTAAACTTCACGGTAATGTCAAATAACCGGGCCTGTTCCTCTGCTTGACTCTTCTTCTGGC
>JALDNG010003732.1:0-24298 GCA_024349245.1 Neodontobutis hainanensis
CAACAGTCAGGTCCACTTCACTTTCATTAATAACAATCATTTACACGTTCAGGGTACATTAAACACATTCACACAGGCAACCGAGTAGATCCTGTTACTCTAAAACTTCTAAATGTCAGGACTAAACACCCCTGAGTGTGATACCCATTTGAAACATGTACCGTTTTGTTCAGAGTTGCTGGCGACAGTAGGTGTGCAGCCTAACTGGGAGGAGGACGTTGCTGTGCTTGGCTCCTGAGCCCTCCTGACCATCATTAAGGCTGTCCTGGAGTGGACTGAGGAAAAGAAACTTGCTAGAGTTAAAGGGATGTGTTGGGAGCAAGTAGCAACCAACTGAGGACAGTGATCAAGGTGAGAACAGACATGAACAAACTAAAACATTACTTCATTGTATTATTTTGTGTCTTTTGTGTTTGTGTTAATAATTGTGTTCCTGCTTTACACTCTTCTTGGGGGCAGCCAAGAAGAGAGACATCTAGTGAAGCTGCAGAGAAAGCTTTGGATTTATTAGCTTTGAATCAAGAGGTCTGATCCATGGGTAGCTTCTGGTGCGCAAATCGGGCCTTATTACCCCTGGCTGGGTCGCCTGGGCGAAGGTGTCTGATGCTGCGAGAACCGAAAACACCTGATGATGCGCACCAGTGCATCCAGGAGATGTTTCTTAGATCGGTGCAGAATCGTAGACATACAATTATACTGTATTTTTGGGTTTAATCATTTCCTATGGCAGTGACAAAGAGAATGCCAACCAAGATGACCGACTGCTATAAAACCACGTTACTTGTCATAAATCAATTTAACTGTGTGTTTTAAATGAAAGCAGCAGGATCATTTGGACAAGTCTCTACCCCACAGCATTGCAGTGTATGTTTATTGAAACATTGGAATAATAAATTATACTGGCTACTGTCCAGACTAACAAATTCAAATTTCAAAATGTATAACTTTTCATTTAGCATCTGCTCAGGCATTTTTAGGAAAATAAAACACATTGTTGAGTGAGAGATCAAAATACAATCACTCTGAAAGACAGTCATTTTAATGTGTGGCAGTTCTTCAAGGAATGTTAAGGTGAATGTGTTGGCTCACGGTGTCTTCCGTCATGAACACAGTTATCTACGAAACAAGTGGAACTGTTTCGATGCCTTCATTATTGCTGTTGAGTGAGTATCCAACAAATAAACACATATACAACAACGCTGCTTTGTGATCAACCACTTTTGCACTTTTGTTATTAATGATATTTTGTCTGTGTTGTCCTTTAAGGCTGCTGGGATATGTTTTGAGTTTTTTCCGGATTGACCTCTTCTGGTTGTTAGATTCTCTGAGGCCACTGCGCCTGATAAGAAGGATAACATGTAAGTCTTTTTTCCAAACCACAAACATAGTAAAAAAAACACTGAAATAAAATTGAGACAACAAGTGCAGTTCAAATCAATTATCTAACCTGTTTGAGCAGGCCTGCGGAGAACTGTGGAGACCATTTTAGAAACCCTGCCCATGTTCTCTAATGTCCTTCTGCTCTTCAACCTGCTCATCATCGTCTTCGGCATTGCAGCAGTGCAGCTGTGGAAGGGACAGCTACGCAACCGCTGCTTTCTCGAAGCTGATGTAACGTAAGTTTAAAAGTATAGTCTAGGGCTTTTTCCTCCCTTGAAAGTCCACCATCTCCATCACGTTGCAACTTTCTAAGTAGCTCGCCAAAGACTTAAGGAATCCTACATAAACTTGATCTGTCACTCAGCAAACCAACATACCTTTATATCCAATCTGGGCACAAATGTTTGATTTGGTCATTCAAAGTCTGAAAGATAAATGGAATACTAACAATGTTGCATTTCCAGCAGTCTTTTGTGATATGGATATAGAGAGTTGCAGCGTCAACACATGTTAAATATATATTATGCAACTGGACCTATAAGCATTGAGCAATGGCTTTAGTCTCACATTTGGCTGTTGCTTTCTAAAAGTATTGCTAGACTTCTGTATTTATCAGATGATTGGTTTTGTCTTCATTGTCTACAGACAAAAGTATATTAAAGTGTGTATGTCTCTATGTCTCTCCTCAGACAGTACAACAGGACCATGCATCCTTTCTACTCTGACCCTAACAACTCACCCTTCATCTGTTCACCATTTGACAACGATGGTCAGCATTGCAGTAACGTACCATCTACAGTCAAAAACAACACCCAGTGCATGGTTTTACCTGAGAGTCAGGCCCTGGCTTCGTTTAATGACTCTCACGACTGTGTGAACTGGAACAGTTTGTACAGAGAGTGTCAACGTGGAGACGAGAACCCTTATGAAGGAATCATTAACTTTGACGACATTGGTTATGCTTGGATAGCTATATTTCAGGTGAGTAATAATAATAAATCAAATTTAAATAGCGCTTTTCAGAGGATGCTTTACATACACAATACACACACAGGACAAATAAAACAATAAATAATTATGTAAACAGTATGATCACTTGTACAGTGCATCAGAAACATATTCACAGTGCTTCACTTTTTCCACATTTTATGTTACAGCCTTTTCCCAAAATTGATTAAATTCATAATTTGTCTCAAAATTCTACAAACAATACCCCACAATAAAAACTTTAAAAAGTTTAAATTAAACGTTAAAATTTATTTAAAAAAAAAAAAAACAGTAATGAGCTGGAAAAAAGTTTTTATGTTATCATTCATATTCTTTGGAAAATGGCCAAAAAAACAAAAATTCTGCCAGGGTATGTAATTTTTGAACACAACCGTGTCTGAGCTCAATTTTGAGTGTTATGGCAAAGGCTTTGAATAATTATGTACATGCACTTTTTTTTTTTTTAATATCTCAGTATCTACTCACCTGAACAGATTTGTCTTTGAACTCTTTATTGATCTGTGTATTTTTCATTTGAAAATCCTCAGGTCATCACACTGGAAGGATGGTCAGAAATCATGTATTTTGTCATGGATGCCTTTTCTTTTTGGAGTTTTTATTTTTATAGTTGTGACTGTGGTAAGTATTCAATTTTTATATTTTACAGAGGCAAAGATATACCCTTAAGCTTTAGTATATACCCTGAAAGCTGTATTTGGCGAAATTTCAAATCAAAGTCAAAAGAGAAAGAAAAACTAATTCATAATGCCTTTTTATTTTGGTGAAAATTTTTGCATACACTGGTTTTTAAATGAACAGCAAAATCAATATCATTAACACCAGAAAGTGTATACATAGTTCTCACTTGATTGATGAATTCTCACCAACTTGATAGTGTTGCGTTTTTAAATCATCAGTTGTGTAAATTTGTTCTACATTCTGTTGTCGAGCGGGTAGATCAGAGACGTGAGAGATTGGGGCACACCTTATTTTTCTTTTAGTTCCCATTTTTGTTACATGTGGTGAGAAATTACTTTTGGACTTAGGAAAAAGAATGGTCGCCTCATTCATGAAGCTTCTTGTGTAGAAATATCTACTTAAACCCTACTTAAGAGGATTTTCACCAAATCTTTTTTACATTAACTGAAAAATGTTCTTCTAAAAGAACAAATCTCAAGAACAGGGTGAAGCCTACAAATGAATGATCTAAGCTACTAAAGGCCATTTGGCAGGGTACAGGTCTCATTACGTGTCTCTGTCCTGTAGTTCTTAAAGTACAGCCGCTTTCGTACAGGTGCTCTGGAGTATTTTTTTTAAATGACAACGGAAACAAAGCTAACTGCGTACCCCAAGCTCTCTTTGTGATACTGAAACCCACTGGCCTCTTTTCCCAAACTCAGATACTCATTTGAACACTCCTCAGACTGACATTCACTGAAGCTGTCTGTTTTTCTTATTCTTCTTTTACTTCCTGTCTTTTATGTTGTGGTTTTAAAGTGACTGCTCTTCTTTCACATCAGCTCGGAGCATTTGTCATGACGTGTGTGCTGTAGTGATTAGTACCCAGTTCTCGATGTTCATGAGCAGCAGCAGCATGAAGAACAAGAAGATAGAATACAAGTTGCAGTTCTTTTAAAAGAACAAGCAACTAGATTCTTACAAAAAGTCTACTTTGAAATGAGGTTAGACAGAGACTTAACTGTATTACTGTGTTCTTTGTGTTCATGACCTTACTTTTTCAAATAATATATCAATAGGGACTTTTAGGAATAGAAAAATACAATGCTGTGTAAATAAATTTGGACATAGCCTCAGAAAGATTATTACAGCTGCTGGTTTATTAGCAGGTGTCTGAACTACAGTAAAATCACATTTTGAAAAACTGCATCTTTTCAGTTCTTATATTAGGTCCCACAGACGGCCTCCATCTGACAGCGCTCAAATAGAGATCCGGCGAAAAGTCTATGCCTATTTCAGGGAACACCTCAAAAATATGTTGCCACCGACTGCTTCGACCGAGTGATCCTTTTGTGAATTTCTTAAGTATTTTTGTGATCGCTATGGAACATTACCAACAGGTGAGACACATGGGGATTCTTAGTTAACCCTTCTATGGAAAGCTACTATTACCAGTGCACATTTTTGAGCACACTAGTACTTCTAGTAGATATTTTGTGTAGTACTAGAGGTACTAGTGACGCTTTGGACCTCACTGTTGTAGAAAGCTGCTGACCACCTCTATTTAGCCGATTGGATTTGAGACAAGATAGACTGAAAGACACAGAATGCATGACTTAGAGCAGAAGATTTATTCACCACAAGACAGGCCTGAGACAGAGAACACTCAATATGCATGTTCAAGTCTCACTAGCGTCTGGAATAGTGCAGCATATGTAGCTGTGAATTGCATCATTGATTGGGCAATGTTGTCTTAACCTTGTAGTTGTTTGTGTAATCTTTTAAACAGGTTCATTTGGATAGTGTCTGTTGTCATTATCATTTTAAAAGAGTAAACACAAATGTTTTTATAATAAATGGCTTCACCAAACCACTAACTATGAATAAAAAGTTCATTCATATTCTCAACTCCCAAAAACTCCCAAAATTTCCAAATTCTTCCAGGATATGTACTTATGAGCACAAGTGTATAATTAGAACTGGTTTGTGGAATACGTCATGGCCACTGTTGATTTGGCACAGAGCAGGCTCATTACATTCCTCACACATGTTGTCTAGTTTCAGTTTCTGTGGGATTGGTTCTGACCCGGGGGCTTAAAGTTGGGACAGTGCAGTGATATCATAAACCGTATCATTTATTTGGTTCATTGTTCCAGGTGTAAATGCTTAAGATAATGCAAGAATGCCTGGAAGAATGCAAGATTATTTTAATTATGCACCCTTAAGTTTTAGAAATTTACCTACTTATTTTAAAGCCCATGAAATGAAAATATGCACTGAACAGCACAGTATAATACATCTATAAAGTAAATACAAAGATTTATTTCCTGATTTCCTTTTTCCTTTGTGTCTTTTCTCACAGCCTCTCTGGTGGATGAAGTTACTCCTGATCAGTAACATTTTCATCGATGCTATATCTTCTTCACGGAGATGGTGCTGAAGTAAATAATACATTCATTTGATTACTTCAGAGAGTTTAATAATCTGCTGGACTTCATCATTGTTATTACAAGGTAATGTGGGTGTCCTAAATGTAATCTAAAGAATTGTCCCACAACTCTGAAGGTTCTTTGTGTACCAGTTGTATGGAGCACCTGACGACAGGTGGCAGTATGCTGGCGGTGCTGCATGTCTTTCGTTTGCTTCGTCTAGTGCGCCTCATTATGTCCCATCCTAACCTGTGGAAACAAGTTCTAGTGCTGATGAAGACCATGAAAGAGGCCGTTCCACTCTGGTCCCTGTTGCTGCTTTTCATTTTGTGTTTTCAGGCATGTACTTCTCAGAATAGAGAGATAGAGGTTCTACCAGTGCAGGTTTACTGACTATGTCTCTGTTATTCCAGTCTACTGGGGATGCACTGCTTTGGGTCAAAATTCAACTTTCCCACACAAGATGTGCATAGACGGACAAACTTTGACTCCATCCTGTGGTCGATGCTCACTGTGTTTCAGGTGAGCCTGGTCTGCTTTGTAACAGCACTAATTGGGGTCTCTTCCGACTCCAAATACTACTAAGTATTAAAAACATTCAGGCAACCAAATATTCAATCAGTTTAATCCTGAAACATTTTGAGTATTTGGTAGGTTTGGTTCAGGGATTCATGGAGAACAAAAATATTGATGTTTCAGTGTTTATTTAATTTTATTTATGTGCATTTTTGGCTGGAGGGTCCCCAGGAGAGAGCAGAAAGTGTCAAGGGTGTATAATAGATCTGTGAGAGTCACTGAAGAGAAACATTCTGCAGAAATTCATGCTATAAGCTGTAACACAGACACACTGATCAAATCAAAAAGAAAAAGGTTAAGGGTGATCAAAATGATTGCAAACAAATAAGACTGTTTGAGAATCCCTTGAATGCTGCATATAATTTGTTGACCATGGTTTTGTAATTCTTTAATGGATAAATATAATCCTTTTTATTTACAATTTAGATTTGAGTTGGAAAAGTCAAGGGAAATGTAAAATGTAATTTCCAGGTTGAATTGTCATGGCTTTTAAATGATTGTCTTGTCATTAGTTGTATTGGCAATATGGACATAAAATCTAATAATTTTTATTAAAAGGACCCTAAAACCTTCCCTGGAAACTCCCGGAGGCCCCTGCTGATGCACTTTTGCGCTCACAACTTTTTGTCTTATTCTCTGATGTAGATTCTGACCCAGGAAGACTGGAATTACGTGATGTACAACGGCATGATCACCACCAGCCCCTGGGCATGTTTTTTTCGTTGCTGTGATAATGCTGGGGAAACATTTACTCCTGAACGTGCTTGTGAGCATCGTGGTTCGTAATTTCAAGTTCTGGTAAGGACCATTTTTGTTTTCATACATCACTGATGCATAATAATTGATATGCAGTGAGTCAGGGCTGGGATATTTGATGTTGATGGGTCCTCCTCAAGAAAATTACAGTCAAAACATCATCTAATTCCCTTTTTAGATGATGTTTTAGAGTTTAGCTGAACATTTTGAGTGGCCCCAACATCAGAGACAGAAGACTTTAAAACAGAAAGGTCAAGGTCAAAAATGTTTTATATTTCCCGCCCTTTGCTCTTTATGCCAATAAAACCACATCACATCCACAGTCTCTGTTTTGAGACAAACCCCTTTAACAGACAGCACCAGCCCCACGGTCCTCCGCTGGGACAGGGTGTGGGGCTAACGGGATGTCTACAGTAAATATTTACAGAGCACAGGCCACAGATTTGTGTGCTGCTGGGTTCGATCGCTGTTTTACACAGTGGCACGTGGTGAGAGCGTGCAAGAACTCATTGACACGAAGATCATTTAAATATGTTTTGTCGTAGAAAAAATAAAATGCATAATTCTGGGCAGAGAAAAGGCAATAGAAAAACGTATAGTGTAATAAGTATTACACGGCCCAGTTCCAAATCTAATTTGCTTCAGCATTTTTCAAGATCATTACATTCTGAGAAAGAGTTGAATTCTGAGTATGTCCCCCAATCATTAATGCAATGCTCCTGACAGTAACAGAGATGACAGATTAACAAATTTGTTATTATTACAAAGCCAGTCTCCCCCAACCTTTAAAAAAATAAAATGTAAAAAAATACACATTGGACTAAACCTCACAGTACTTTAATACCTGTAATAGTCTTTTAAAAAGGCTACAAATCACACAGTGTTTAAATAGTTTTTATTCAAATTTTTACATCTGTAATCTGTTATTTGTAACTTGTGCGCAGTGTGCCTACAGTATAGTGGCTTGATGATGTGTTTGTCTAAAAAAACTCTGTTGTCCTAGGCCCATTCCATTATCTCACACGAAGACACACAGACTTCAGTGACCGCAGCAGTAGAAAACGTAAGATGTGAAAAGACATTATGAAATACAACTTACTACTTTTAATCAAGCTTTAATGTTGATGTAATCTTTTAAATGTCTGTTTTCTTTTTTGATTTTTACTGCAGACACCTCGTTATCCAAAATGGTTCATAGATCATAAGGAGTGGTCACTCTTCCTGTTTTCTCCAAGAACAAGTAAGCTTAACACAAAAAGCAAACACACACAACTGGCATTACAATAATATTTGTATTTATTTATATACCTGCTGTGTAAGCTATTGTAGACAAGGAGGGTAATAAGGAGAAAGTACTTATTTATTATTGTTACAGTATAGCCCCTTGCTTTCCAACAAATAGAGAATTAATTTAATTTAATCCAATCAGAGGAGCAGTTAGGCTTTGTTCTCTCATTGGGTTTAAGTAAAGGCTGAGCAGAACTGGCTGCCAGTGACTCAGGCGTAGGCCTCAATGAACTTGGAGTTGGTTTTGATGGTCCTGACTCAGACTCGGACAGCTGCAGCTGCAGTAGAACAATACAGCACAGATCCTGCAACAAAACAGGCCTGGTGGTGATCAAGACGGGGGTATATTTGCTATCTTGTTCCCGACCCGCTTCCTCGTGCTCGTCTGTGGCTCTGCCAGCCCCGTGAGAGGTGGTGGTTAAAAAAGCGTGTGTGGTAAAACAGCTGATCTTAGTTAAAGCACAGACTGATGCAGGCATCAGTATGTGCATTTAGAAATTTAGAAATTTAGCATTTAGAAATATTTAATATTTAAATAATTTGGGCTTGCAGCCTAAAACATTAATAATGAATGAATAATCTACAAACATTATATATATATATATTTTTATCAATGTGCTACAGCCAGGACAGCGCATGGCTAAATACAAATGTACATGTTATGATCGAGGCCGAGAAAGTGTAAAGGTTTAGACAAAGATAAAGCAGGGCTTTAGAACAGAACACAAGTCCTCGGGCACAGCTGATCAGGAGCTTAGCTCTGTGTTTGGAGGATCAGAAAATTACAGTCCCTAACTCATCGGTGCTACATTCCTCTTCTCTTCCTAGGCCTGGACCGTCCTGACAGGTGTGACACCTGTCTGCTCTGTCTGTGTGTAATGGCTTCGCTTTGCTTTGAGACCTGCACTACTTTTCAGCGTAACCATGCTTTAGAGCTTTGTACCGCTGTCTTCCCCCTGAAAATTGGAAAAAGTAGATTTGGAAACTCCCTCAATGAGCTTCGGTCTTTGCCAGATACCTGCTTTTTGATCAGGTAGACATTGCCCCATGACTTAAAAGAGACGTGCAGATTGTCTAGCTTTCAGTCTTAGATATAAACAGCTCATAATTAATACGTTTATAGTACTTTTAAGTGTGAGCAACAAACAGCATTAAATGTCTTCTAAATAGACACACAAATCAAATCCAAATCAATGTATCAGTTGATCAGATGATTTGGTTCAACATTGGTGATTTGAATGGACTCAAATATATTTGGATTTAACTTGAACTTGTTTCATCAATTGAAGGTAACTCAAATTTCAATTTCCAGTTAGGAAGTTGTTCTTCTTCTACTTTGATGTGTTCATGTAATTTTATCTCAGAATGTTGGAACAATAAACAATAACAACAAGGACCAAAATGCGCTCATGTTATATTTATTTGATTTTAATGTTATATTAAATAAGTTATTACAGTCAAACTAGCAATAATTAAGCTATTAGCAGCATTTCAAGAAAAGCCGGGCCTGTTTAAAAAAGTTGTTAAGTTATGAATGTTCAAAACAGTTGGTATGATATATTCTTAAATGACTTGTATAACTTAAATATCTTAAACGTTTCTGTTGATGATGTAAATAACCATGTTGACAACTCACCCACAACTCGGACTAGTTTTTGGTGTCTTGAACTTGAAAACTGAGGATTTGAAAGTGCCTTGTACTAAAAAACTGGTGACTCGACTACAACCCTGCTGTTTATTAAAAACACCTTTCACTGTTTTTACTTTTTAATCTGTGAAAGTGCATACTTATATATGCATATCGATAGAAGAGTTTTAATCTGCAAATGGCAGATAAACTGAATTGAACTGAAGAAGTCACTTTTCCTTTTACAGCTCAGTCCTGAGGTAATTGTGTGCTTTTGTTTAGGTTCCGTGTTGTCTGCAATCAGATCAATGCCTCTGTTAAGTTCGCCCACCTCATTCTTTTAGTCGTTGTTCTGAGCTGTATCACCTTGGCTTTGGAAAGACCCAGCATCTCTGACGGAAGCACGGTGAGACAAATGCATTCTCAAATACATCTATTTCCCTCAGAACCTGGAAAATATGAGATAGGTTCATATTAGATATATTAGATAAAAAAAACTGTATGTCTTTGTCTTTAGGAGCGACTTGTCCTGACTTATTGTGACTATGTCTTTACCGGCCTCTTTACACTAGAAATGGTTTTAAAGGTAAACAATATACAAGTATTTCTAAAAAACATTTTGAGTTATTTTTGATTTGACTCTTACTGTTCTTTAACACCAGATCATAGCCTTGGGTGTGGTGATTGGGAAAGACAGCTACTGCCATTCCCCCGAGAACGTCCTAGGACGGGGTGTTGGTGATAGTGTCTGCAGCTGATGTCATTCTCTCACTGAGTGATCCACTGCACAATAATAGAAGAATCATGGGGATCCTCAAGGTTCTACGTTACGGGTTGGGTCAGTATGTCATAGATGTGAACAAGAGACAAGATTTAATTTTTCCATCAATAGACCGCTGTGTTTAACTCCACCATTTAATAACTGTTTCTCAATATTGCCAGGGGTTTGCAAAAATAGTACAGTGGAGTATGTATATTTAGGAGAAACATTCCCCAAAGTGATCATGACTTGTACTGCCCCTACTCCTCCTAAAGCAGCCAGGCTTTTCAGCGAGTGGCTCTTACATGGCACTTATACATGTTTTGTATGAATTTTTGTTCCAGGGTCCTCAAACACGCAACAAGATTGAAGCTGGCCATGGACGGTCTCTAGCTTCAGTCAAACCAATTACTAACATTATTATAATCAGTGCTGTTTTTTCTTTTTCTATGGAGTCCTTGGTGTGCAGGTAAGATAATTCAACCACACATGAGGCTGAATCTGAATGTCTCAAATAGCTTAGAACACTTAGAACACACAGATGTTTGAGTTCTCACTTTAGTAAGGAAAGGAGCTAAGATAGGAGCTCCACTGCTTCTTTTAAACCTATGGATGTTCTGAAAGGTTAGGAGCTTACTGACTTTCCACAATCCACTGCACCACCAGTCACAATCTTTTCTGAATACGACCAAAATTTAGTTTCGTGTGAAGAGTTTGTGATGAATTTAAAGTCACTCTGCATCAACTGAAAAGACACTGCTCTAGAGCTACCACATCTTATGACTGACTTTTTCAGGATTAGGTGCTTGTTGTAGTCTTTTGTTAGGATGTGTAGTTTTTATTATGTCAATGTGCGTCAATGTTCAACATTCCTGATGAGGTTAGTGGAATCAGATGTGTCAAAACCCCGCTGATGCTCCTTTCCTAACTTGACAAGGACACTCCTGACCTCTCACTGTTGACTTTAGGACGTTGTATTCAAAGGTTAAGGAACAGTATTTGAATTCAGCCAAAGTATTTACCATTTCACTGCAATCCTGTGTGCCTTGGTTGACTAGCTTTTAAGGAGCCTTTTACAATTGTGTGGACAAAGAATTCGGTATTGTCAGAAGCATCACCAACAAGACCGAATGCCTGATGTCAAACCTAAGCTGGCAAAGAAGAACATTCAATTTCGACAACATTCTCCAGGTATAAACGAGAAGGCTGGAGATAGACTAAACATATTAGTAGTAGTTGTTGAGTAGTTTTTGTTTTCTTCCAGGCCTTAATGTCACTGTTTGTGATGTACTCGAAGGACGGATGGGTGAATATCATGTCTGACGGCCTCGGCGCTGTCGGAGAAGACCTTCAGGTATTATCACTAAACAAAACGAGACTTAACACCAGAGGAGACCGAGTCCTCTCTGAAAAAGAAAATCCTGTTATAAGGATTGGTGTAGAAAAATAAATATAACATAACAACACTTAAAGAAATCCATGACTCAATAAAACTGATAACTATCTTTATTGTTATTAATAAATGTATTTTCTCACTGTATAAGTAACTTATACAAAACACAACCTTAAGCAGGAATAGTTAAAGTGGATTGGATCACGCTGATCCTTTGTGAATTTATCAGTTGTGTTTTGTTTTTCAGCCTGTGACAAACAACAAGACCTGGATGGCTCTGTACTTTCTATCGTTTATAATAATGAGCATCCTCCTGCTGGACATGTTCATCGGGACCATGGTCGACACATTCAACGAAGTCCAGCAAAAACAGAAAATCCAAAGAGGGGACCTCACACAGGCGAAAATGACCCTAACACGGAACAGTTAGTCACATCTAGGCCACTGAGCCCAGTATTGCAGTGTTTGATTGTGGTTGTTAGGCCTTTTGTTGGTTTATTTTTATTTTTACAGCGCTATATTACACCCGCTACTCGCGGCGGCGCTTGATCCACACATTGTGCACGAGCCTCATCCTGGAGCTGCTCATGTCAGGGGTGATCATTTTCAATGTCTTTATCATGATGTTGGAACATTACAATCAGACTCCGGTAATGTCAACCCACTGCCTCAGGAACATCTCTAAACTATAAGGGCATATTGATTTATTTATTTTTGTTGTCTGCTTAGTACATAGATAATCTCATGGATTACACTTTCTACGGTTTCTTTGCCATCCTCATCATTGACATTGTGCTCAAACCTGTGGCGTTTGGCGGACGGAGGTTTATAAATAACAAGTAAGGCATATAAATAAGCGCAAGTCTGTTTTGTCAATAGTGTCTAATGTAATATGTGAACCTTTAGCTGGAATTGTCTGGACCTGCTGGTGCTGGCGATGTCTCTAATCTTCGTCGTACTCACTGTGCTGAACCTGGACGACAAACTTCCCATTAATCCCAGCCTCATCCGAACCTGCAAAGTGTTCACCCTTGCACAGAGTAATACACACATGCAACTTTTTATTCATTTCTAAAAATTCTCATAACTTTTGGTGCGTTAATGTGGTCCTCAGAATCTCGGGATGTGTTCACATGATTTCAGCTCGTAAGGTCGGAATATATAGCATCGCAGGACTGATGTTTAGACATGTTCATGTGCATTTCTCAAATACAGAAAGTATTCACAGCGCTTCACTTTTCTACATTTTGTTAAGTTACATCCTTATTTCAAAATGGATTCAATTTATTATTTGCCTCAAAATCCTACAAACTATAGCCCATGATGACAACATGAAAGAAGGTTTGAATTCTTTGCAAATTTATTAAAAATGAAAAACAAAAAGCACATGTACATAATTATTTACAGCCAAAACTTTGTTTAAGCTTCGTTGGCCCTAATTACAGCCTCAAGCCTTTTTGAGTCTGATGCTATGAGCTGGGCACAACAATGTTTGGGCAGTTTCTCCCAGTCTTCTTTGCAGAACCTCTCAAGTTCCATCAGGTTGGATGGTTAGCGTCGGTGCACATCCATTTTCAGATTTCTCCGGAGGTGTTTAAGGCTGGCTCTGTCTGGATCACTGAAGGATAAGTTTGTAAAATTTTGAGGCAAACAATCAATTTAATCCATTTTGAAATAAGGCTGTAACATTACAAAATGTGGAAAAAGCAAAGCACTGTGAATACTTCACAGATGCACTGTATTCCCGAGTTCCGAGGACCACATGAATGCAGCATTACTACAGGTCTATAAAATAGAGAGCGTTGTGTCAGGAAGGGCATCCTGGATAAAAATATATGCCACTCTAAATATATGGATCCTCTCCTGTGGCAACCCTGAAGGAGCAGCTGACACCTACTATTGTGTTTTTAAAGAGCTCTAAAGAAGAGAGAACACTAAAGCTGGGCACACACACAACTCATACTGTTTGAGTAGATCACGTCACGAGGAAAGCCAAAGATCACGATTAATGTGCTCACACACTGTACAACCGGATGGTTTGCTGCGACCGAGATTTCTGACATGTCAGAATTTCATCTGACCACCTATTTCTGGTTAGGAACTTGTTGGGAGGGGTTAATTGCGTAGGGCCCTGTACACAGGACACCAAACAGCCCAGAATTTGGCTCAAAAATGATGGTATGACCAGATATGAGGTCAAATTCAGGTTGAAAATTGCACAGTGTATGCCTGGCTTTAGGAAACTCATGTAACAGGCCCAGGTCAATGCAACAGTCTCAAAAATGTTAACATGCATGCAACAAAAAACATGCTACTTTGTATTTCCCCACAAGGATAATAAAGGAATAATAAAATAAAAATCAATTTGTTAATGGTGGGAAACATTGATTTAGTTTAGTTTGCAAACAGAAACCTTAGGAGTTGATTTTATTATGTCATAAACAGGGACGGATTGGCAATCGGGAATACCGGAACAATCCCGAGCGGCCGGTCCATTTCAGGCCGAATCGGCGGTGGTCAAATTTTTATTATTATTTTTATTATTATTATTTATTTTATATGATACGCTACCGCATCGCCTGTGGCTGGCCGCTCAGCTGCAGCAGAACGCAGCTGTGTGTCTGTGTGTGTGTGTGTGTTTCAGACTGGGCCAAACCAATACTTCCAATCTTAAGGGGATCTGACGGCCCCTCCCAACTTACATTTACATTTACATTTAGTCATTTAGCAGACGCTTTTATCCAAAGCGACTTACAAGTGAGGAAAACAATGGAAGCAATTTCAACAACACAAGGTAACAAAAGCATAAGTGCACAAAAACTAGTCAGTTAAAACCTAGCACAGCATACAAAGCTAAGGATAGGAAAGATATTTTTTTTTTTTTTTTTTTTTAAGAAGGAATTGATAGAAAGGAAGTTAAGAATTTAGTGTTTGTCAGTCAGGTGTTGACAAAGAGATATGTTTTCAAGCGTTTTTAAATATGTCTACAGAATCTGCTGATCTTGTAGCAGCAGGTAGATCATTCCACCAATGTGGAACAGATCCAGAGAAAGTGCGTGAGAGGATTTTTTCCTTTTTGGGATGGTGCAACCAGGCGTTGTTCATTAGCAGATCGCGGGGATCTGGTAGGAACATAGGTCTGTATCAGTGAGTGAAGATATGAGGCGGAGCCAGTGGTGGTCTTGTAGGCCAAGAGCATAGCTTTGAACTTAATACGTGCCTCAACCGGGAGCCAATGTAACCTAATGAGGAGAGGAGTTACATGCGCTCTCTTCGGTTCTTTAAAGACCACTCTTGCTGCTGCATTCTGGATGAGCTGCAGAGGTTTGGTTGTGCAGGCAGGAGTCCAGCCAGAAGAGCATTGCAATAATCCAGTTTGGACAAGACAAGAGCCTGAACTAGGATTTGCGTCGAGTGCTCCGATAGGAAAGGTCTAATTTTCCTAATGTTGTAGAGGATGAATCTACAGGACCTGGTGGTGCTGGCAACATGACTTGTGAAGTTTAGTTGATCATCAATTACCACTCCCAGATTTCTGGCAGTGCTGGACGGTGTAATGGTTGATGAGCCTAGTTGAATGGAGAGGTTGTGGCGGGTCTTTGGGTTGGCAGGAATCACAAGCAGTTCTGTTTTACCAAGGTTCAGCTGCAGGTGATGGTCCTGCATCCAAAGTGAGATGTCACTCAGGCACGCCGAGACACGAGCAGAGACCGTCGGATCATCAGGTTGAAATGACAAGTGGAGTGTCATCCGCATAGCAGTGATAGGAAAAGCCATGCTTCTGAATGACAGAGCCAAGGGATGTCATGTATATGGAAAAGAGTAGCGGTCCAAGCACTGAGCCCTGTGGCACCCCTGTATTGAGATGTTGGGACTCAGAGACCTCATCTCTCCAGGATACTCTGAATGACCTACCCGAGAGGTAAGACTTGAACCATTGCAACGCCATTCCAGAGACACCCATCGCACTGAGAGAAGACAAGAGGATGTGATGGTTAACAGTGTCAAAGGCAGCAGACAGATCCAGTAAGATGAGGACAGATGACTTGGATGTTGCCTTTGCCAGTCTCAGGGCTTCGATGACTGAGAGCAGTGCAGTTTCGTGGAATGTCCGCTCTTGAACCCAGACTGGTTCTGGTCCAGGAGGTTGTTTCGTGTGAGAAAGGAGGAGAGCTGGTTAAACACAACTCGCTCCAGAGCTTTGGCAGTAAAGGGAAGGAGGGAAACCGGTCTGTAGTTTTCTAACAGTGAAGGGTTGAGAGTGGGTTTCTTAAGTAGTGGTGTGATGAGGGCCTCTTTGAAAGCTGTGGGAATGACCCAGTGGAGAGAGATGAGTTGATGATGTGGGTGAGAGCAGGCACGACAGATGGAGTGATGGCCTGAAGGAGATGTGTGGGGATGGGATCTAGCGGGCAGGTGGTTGGGTGGTTAGAACTAATGACCTTGGATACGTCCGCTTCAGTTAGAGGAGAAAAAGAAGGAGCAAACACGTATCAGGGGTGTGAAAGAGTTCAGCAGGTGCTGGCGCAGAAAACTGACTGCTGATGGCGGTTGTTTTCTTTACAAAGAAAGATGCAAAATCATCAGCTGTTAACTCTGATGAAGGAGGGGAGCAGGCGGACAAAGGAGGGCAGAGAAGGTTTTAAAGAGAGTGCGTGAGTCAGGTGAGTTGATTAACTTAGAATGGTAGTAGTCAGTTTTTGCAGAAGTGACATCAGCAGAGAAATTAGAGAGGAGAGACTGGTAGATAGAGAGGTCAGTGAGATCTTTTGACTTGCGCCATTTTCTCTCAGCTGACCGGAGGCTGGTGCGATGCTCACGTAGAACATTGGATAACCAGGGGCAGGCGAGGATGTACGAGCTGGTCTGGATATAAGAGGGCATAAGTTGTCCAGACAGGATGTAAGAGTGGAGCACAGAGTGTCAGTGGCAGTGTTGGTGTTTAAAAGCGAGAGCTCCTCAAGAGGGGAAGCGCAGAAGAGACGGCAGAGGAAAAGCGGGAGGGACTGAGTGAGCGCAGGTTACGTCGGAAAGTGACCAGCGGTAAAACTGTTGCGGTGTCTGGAGAAGTTAGATCGAGGTCAAGAGTTACGAAGAAATGATCCGACGTGTGCAGAGGTGTGACCTGAGTATGCCGAGTGGAGCAGGACCTTATGTAGATGAGATCTAGTTGGTTACCAGACTTGTGAGTTGCTGGTGTGGAGACCTGCTTGAGGTCAAATGATGCAGTCAGGTTATTGAAGTTAGCGGCCTGTGGCTTTTCAAGGTGGATGTTGAAGTCTCCTAATACCACCAGAGGAGTACCATCCTCAGGGAAGGATGAAAGAAGCACATCCAACTCCTCCAAGAAATGTCCAAGCTGACCTGGGGTCGATAGATAACTACAAAGTGACTTTTAACAGGGTGGGTGATGGTAACAGCATGGAACTCGAAGGAGCTGTTGTCACACAAGGGTGCTAACTGTTTGAACTTCCAGTCAGTAGGGATAAGTAATCCGGTCCCTCCACCCCTTCCTGTGAGGCGAGGACTGTGGGAGAAAGTGTGATTATGGGAGAGGGCAGCGAGAGTGGCAGAGTCCTCTGGTTTGATCCATGTTTCTGTAAGTGCTACAACTGAAAGACCAGAATGTTGAACAAAAGCGGTAATGAAATCAGCTTTGTTCACAGCAGACTGGCAGTTCCACAAGCCTATTGAGAAAGTAGAAGAGGCAGTTATGGACGGTGATATAACATGCAGATTGTTATGGTTGCATCTCCTTTTGCGTAAAACAGATGAAAATGTCCGTGGAGAAATGACAGTGGGAATTTGAAAACACATTGAAGAGGAGCAGAAAAAATAGACAGTAGAGAGTAAAGTATAAATAGTAAGTTTTAAGTGCAAACAATAGGTACAAAAAGTGCAATACTCAAGTGCCCTGCTCGGTGGAGTCGAGTGCAGGTAGAGTCGATGGTCTTTACTCTCTTAGGTCTTCACGCGAATAGGGCTGCGCGACCGCTGCGCGGTGGTTCACACTTATATACCCGTCTGATTCAAGAATTGAATTCAGCAGGTCACGCCTCCAAAAGGCCGTAAACAACTCAAACGAAACCAGGCGGCGAGCAGGTGAGAGTGAACGCGGTGCACCACGTGACAAAGTCGTAGTAATGCACAGAGCGGTTTTCTCAGCAATAACACGGCACTAAGCTCAAAAATGACAAGAATCAAATACACTTACACGGTTCTGTAGGCTTCTGCTGCTAAGTTGCTTCTCCTACTGACTTGACTAAACCACGGATTAAATAGCAGAGCGCTGCTGGCGTTTGGTCACGCCTCCAAAAGGCCGTAAACAACTCAAAGCGAAACCAGGCGGCGAGCAGGTGAGAGTGAACGCCGGTGCACCACGTGACAAAGTCGTAGTAATGCACAGAGCGGTTTTCTCAGCAATAACACGGCACTAAGCTCAAAAATGACAAGAATCAAATACACTTACACGGTTCTGTAGGCTTCTGCTGCTAAGTTGCTTCTCCTACTGACTTCGACTAAACCACGGATTAAATAGCAGAGCGCTGCTGGCGTTTGGTCACGCCTCCAAAAGGCCGTAAACAACTCAAAGCGAAACCAGGCGGCGAGCAGGTGAGTGAACGCCGGTGCACCACGTGACAAAGTCGTAGTAATGCACAGAGCGGTTTTCTCAGCAATAACACGGCACTAAGCTCAAAAATGACAAGAATCAAATACACTTACACGGTTCTGTAGGCTTCTGCTGCTAAGTTGCTTCTCCTACTGACTTCGACTAAACCACGGATTAAATAGCAGAGCGCTGCTGGCGTTTGGTCACGCCTCCAAAAGGCCGTAAACAACTCAAAGCGAAACCAGGCGGCGAGCAGGTGAGAGTGAACGCCGGTGCACCACGTGACAAAGTCGTAGTAATGCACAGAGCGGTTTTCTCAGCAATAACACGGCACTAAGCTCAAAAATGACAAGAATCAAATACACTTACACGGTTCTGTAGGCTTCTGCTGCTAAGTTGCTTCTCCTACTGACTTCGACTAAACCACGGATTAAATAGCAGGCGCTGCTGGCGTTTGGTCACGCCTCCAAAAGGCCGTAAACAACTCAAACGAAACCAGGCGGCGAGCAGGTGAGAGTGAACGCCGGTGCACCACGTGACAAAGTCGTAGTAATGCACAGAGCGGTTTTCTCAGCAATAACACGGCACTAAGCTCAAAAATGACAAGAATCAAATACACTTACACGGTTCTGTAGGCTTCTGCTGCTAAGTTGCTTCTCCTACTGACTTCGACTAAACCACGGATTAAATAGCAGAGCGCTGCTGGCGTTTGGTCACGCCTCCAAAAGGCCGTAAACAACTCAAAGCGAAACCAGGCGAGCAGGTGAGAGTGAACGCCGGTGCACCACGTGACAAAGTCGTAGTAATGCACAGAGCGGTTTTCTCAGCAATAACACGGCACTAAGCTCAAAAATGACAAGAATCAAATACACTTACACGGTTCTGTAGGCTTCTGCTGCTAAGTTGCTTCTCCTGACTGATCCTCGTATTTCCTGATATCCGATTGGCTCAAAGGCGATCAAAGAAGTTTACTTTGTTAGGTTTGAGTTTGTGTGAATTCAACAGAGACGGACGGTAAAAATGTCGAAACGAAGGAAAGAAGTGAAAGAAATGGGTGGGGCCGAAAAATAAGAATGAAAAAGAAAAATGTTGGCACAAGAGGCAGCTAAATGTGCCGAATTAGCGGACCTTTTCCGCACTGAAAAGGGTGCTGACACAGGAGCGTCTTGAGGCATTCATGCTAATGTGCACAGAAAAAGAGATCCTAATGACTTTAGACAACGATGGAGTCATAGACAGAGTTGCAGAGTCGAGTAAACTTCTCCAAAGATTGCTGGTGATGTGAGGTAGGACAGTTTTAGGAGGAGCAACAGCAGCAGGAGAGAGGAGGAGGAGAAGAGAGGAATAGGAGCAGCAGCAGGAGAGAGGAAGAGAAGGAGCAGCAGGAGGAGAAGAGCAGGAAACAGACAGGTAGATGGGCAGTGTGCAGGGCTGGGTAGGCAATCATATTAGACATATCAATCAAAGCTTTATTAAGAACACGCACACAAAAATAGAAAAATACAGCACAATGTTACATATTTACATAAAGGATAAAATGCCAATAGTTCCACATTCTAGATAATAACCTGACTGAAGCACAGATTTAATTAGAAAATGTATTATTCTTTGTCATATTTATTACTCATGTTCTTCTCATGCATGTGTTATGTAGCTGTACAATCAGTAAGCAGAGGCAGGGTCCAGCACAGGGGAAGCTGAGGCAGGGAGAGTTGAAAGTGAGCACACACACACACACACACACACACACACACACACACACACACACACACACACACACACACACACACACACATACATACATACACACAAAATCTCTATTGTATGGGACTGCATTGTAGTTTTTGAGTATGAGTGGGTGTGAGTATTTGTAACTATTTTATCACTCCGACTGACTGTACACATGACATGCTGGTAGTTCGCGGTATACTGTGTGACTTATGTGTTTGAGATTAGGTTTTGGTTGTGTTCAGTGCAGTGGACTTGCTTATACAACCTGAGGAGGCAGGTGTTATCCTAAAGTTTCTTGAAGGTCTTCAGCGTAATCTGATTGTCTTTATACCATAAAAACACTATTAGAATGAAAATAACTGAAAAAAAATCCTGCTCGTGCACCAAGGGCACTCGCGTAAAAGGCCTCTCCGTCTTAAAGTCCCGGGCTGAATTTCAGTCCCAGTACGTCCCTGGTCATAAACACCTTACAACTAGAAAATGTGACCATTTAAGTGGCACACTAATGCAGCATGTCTTTTCAGTTCTGAAGGCTAAGAAGATCAAGGTGCTGATAAAAACTATCTGGAAGACTCTGTCACAGGTAATTCAGTTTTCATTTAAAACATCATATCAACATGAGCATTATTATCAGAAGACAAGAACTCACTGACAGTGAACTCTGAGATATTACCAGCCTTAGAACCATGCTCTTAAGAAATATTCATGTTGTAAAAATGTGTTCAAACTAGGGTTGGGAAAGTAAATGCTTTAATATCACGTTAACGCATAAACATCAACAATCATTTTATCTCGCATTAACGCAGTAGGTGTCATCCTGCGTCTCAATCGAGGAGAGCATTAGGGGGGGCTAAGACTGCTGCAGCGCTCAGAGGAACTGTTCTAGATTTCTCCAAACTCATTAAACATACCTAACATTCAATTAAAATCCACCGACGTTTTCTCCAGTCTCTCTCTCTGTCTGTGCATGTGCGCCCAGCCCAAGCCTCTCCTGAAACCCCTTATAAGGACCTTGAGTAAGGGCACCACCATAGAGCGATAAACCTCCACCCACCAAAGGCAACACATGCAACAGAAATGCAACATCCTTCCTAATAACTCCACATTGTAAACCATTTTAGTGTTATTTTGGGATTTAGACTTTTAAAGAAAATAAACTTAGTAGACAAACACCAGGCTGGTCTAACAATCTGTAAATTAAATTACCTAACTTTAAATATTTACTAAACTAACCCGCAACAATAAAAAAACAAACATGAACAGAGAGCAGGAGGAAGGTTGTTAAGTGTCATTTTTCCTCCAGGTTGGAAATCTGTGCCTGCTTTTCGCCTTCTTTTTCTTCATGTATGCTGTGTTGACAGTGGAGCTGATTGGGAAACTTGGTCAGTCATAAACACAAGCACAGTACATATATTATTATAAACATATTGTGTTTGTCGTATGTATTTAAAACATTGTTAATATAATGTGTATATTGTTTATATTATTATCATATATTGATTGTTATATCGATCTTTCTCGTGACTAGAGTGTACTCCAGAGTATCCATGTGTTGGCTTGAGTCTCTACTGCAACTTTCAAAACTTTGGCAGTGCCCTCCTGACGCTCTACATACTGTGCACAGGAGACAACTGGAGCGGCATTTTGATGGTAGACAAACTCAAGAACAAGCCCAGAACCACAACACAAATAAAAATTCTAGCACACAATTATAGCTTTGCCTGTGCACTGGCTCTAAAACATGTATTCCTAACGACTGTTATTGCTCCATCAATGTACATAGTGCAGCTGTAAACATTTATAGCAGTTATTCCTGTGGGGAAATTTCTTATCGGCATTCTCCACCAGGGGGCATCCAGCATGTTTTTGATGTTAGTGGGGCTTTGGTGAGTACCCAAAGAAAACCCACCCAGCAAGTGGATGTTTTTAGAAAATAAGTGGGGCTCAGTGGCTCAGTGGTAGAGCGCTTGTCCCTGGTGGTTCGATTCCCGCTCTCCTCACAGTTCATACTGTCGATGTGTCCTTGGGCAAGACACTCCTTGATTCCAGTGGTGTTCAGGCTGTAACACTGGTGAATTGAAGCTTAATGTAAGTCGCTTTGAATAAAAGCATCAGCTAAATGAATAAATGTAAACGTAAGTAAGTAACGTTTCACAATAGTTTGCAGTTGTGTAAGTTTTCTAATCAAAGTTATCAGTTCAACAACATAAACACTGCTAAAACAGCTTGAAGTGCAATGATGTCATGGTATACCACGTGCCAAGAAATGTATGGCCCTGTCCCTCCGAGTGGTACATGTGTGAAGGATGCCCCAATGCTGCAGTAACGCTCTCAATCAGACTCCATTGAGCCTTTTATTCACACTTCCTCAAGTATGCATCAGACCTGACTTTGCTGGAAAATATTTTTAATTCTACCGTGATTTTTGATATCTACGTTTTTCATTGATTTGTTAAAGGATACTTTGAGGAGTGCCGACTGGATGATGTAAACTGTTCAACCTACCTGTCCTGGGCTGCCCCACTGTGCCTTATCACCTTTGTTATAATGGTCCAGTTTGTTTTGGTGAACCTTATTGTGGCCGCCATTATACAGGCCCAAGAGGAGAGCAGGAATGTAAGTACAAAAGCACACATCACATCTACAAGTCAAATGTTTTTATTATTATTATGTTGTATTGTGGTTTAAAAGGTCACAAAAATAACAAGGGACTTGTTTTAAGTCCTGAGTGTAGTCCTCAGTCAGTCTCAAACGTGTACTTCAGGGACATATAATAGAGAGGATAGAGTTTTAAAGATCCAACTTGTTTTGTTGAAAATTCACTTATAACTTGCATAACTAGCCTGTCTTTTATTGGAACAGGAGGTGTATCAGAGGCAGCATGTTGACCAGGAGCCACCAGAATGAATAGAATCAAATATTAATGTCATTCATTCATTCATTAATTCATCCATTTATTTATTATTTTTTATTGATCCATTTATTCATTCATTTATTCCTTGATTTGTTAATTTATTCATTTATTCATCAATTCATTCATTTATTAATTCATTCATTTATTCATTCATCCATTTATTCATTTATTCATTCATTCATACATTTATTATTTCATGAATTTATTCATTCATTTATTTATTCATTTATTCATTTGTTCATTAATTTATTCATTGATTCAATTATTCATTCGTTCATTTATTCATTCATTTATTCATTCATTCATTTTAATAAGTTGTTTATAAATTATTTTGTACATATGTTTATGTTTGTAAATATGTTTGAATAATTAAATAATTACTATAATAATCTCTGATCTCTAATTTTCTTCTTTAACACTGTGTTACTTTTAACCACACACCACCTACAGAGCCTAAAAATCATAAATAACAATTTATTACATTATTTTTGATGATTTACATCAAACAAGGAAACTAGCCGCTCTTCTAAAGACTAAGTGCATCTGGTGGGTCAGATACCTTTGACCCGACCTGCCCCATAATGCTCCAGTGGAAACGAGGCTCATGTAACTGAGTTGGAGGGATGTCCAACTCATTTTAGTTCAGGGGCCACAGTCTGAGGAAAAGAGAGAGCAGCAAGTGGACGTCTGAGATCAGTGAGCTGCAGGACAGAACAACACAAGTATTCCTTCTTTCTGACTGCCATAAGACTCTACCATTAGTCAGTCTGTGGAAGATGAAGAATTCTGCCTTAACTCATTTGAAGAGCCCTAACAACCGAATTTCCATTAAATAAAGTTTAAAGGGGATTGTTACGTAGGCTGACTGGGAAGTGGCTGGACGTTTGTGAATTAAAAGTAATAATGAGCAGAAAACAGAAGCTATAATAAATATCAAAGTGCACAATGTGCAAAAAGTGCAATGGAGGCTGGTGGAGTTCAGTCCTCTCCAGCAGCAGAACAAAAATGTTTATAACATCCGCTTAAATAACTGGGTAAAAACATTAACACTTTTAAAAAGTTATTAACAATAACTATGTTAGAATTCTCTTTGAAATAAGCCAAAAACATAACCCATATTTAAAAACCAATACGATTTACAAACCCTAAAAACCAAAGACTTGTACTCAC
>JALDNG010003733.1:0-24093 GCA_024349245.1 Neodontobutis hainanensis
TGTGGGACCAACACAAAAGCACAATCTAAGTAAAGACTGAGGTAACAGGTCAGGATACCAGAGCAAAGAAAACAAATACTTTTAATATAAAGATTACATTTGACATTTGCTTTTTAATTTGGTCTCCTACACAACAAAGCTTAATGTTAAAATATAAAAACCCTTGAAATAAAATGGCAATAAGCTTAGAAATAACATTTGTACTTTTATAAGGTGTGTCTGTGTTGTTCTGTGTGTCCTGCAGGGGCGCTGTGCCCTCAGGCTTTTAGGTTTCTGCAGCACACTGTACACGGTGTTGACTTGATGCGAGAGATCCATCTGTGAGTTTGAAGCCTCTTGTGGTGGTTTCTCTCGTCTCTTCACAGCGAGAGCCTTTAACTTTGTCCCAGTTACTTTCTGACCCCTTCTGGAGCAGACACATGTCTCTTATCTTTAACTAGATCTTTCCTGTGTGCATTAAACTAATCATTATGTTTTCTTTTCCTATTAATATGTTCATAGATATAATATATATAAATCCTTGATTATAAACCTTAAAACACAACATTAACTCATCATGCATAAATGAGTAACTAAATAAGTATACAAGAATAAAACACATAATATCAAAAATATTACACAACAGGATATGTCACAGCACATTGACAAAGCACCAACCTGGGACCAGGTTTTGGGACTGCTGGCCAATGTTACCGGCGCCAGCCCTAGGGGAAGCTGGGCGGTAGCAAGTGGCACACAGCTAGGGTTAGCCTGTGTAGCCTAAAAAGGTGTAGTGTGGCTGTGGAGAGACGAGGAGGAGACGTGTTAACCTCACCACAGCTTGTTTAATTCTCAAACAATTATTCTTTTACTTACAATTATTTCATTCTCACAAAGATCAACTAATTAAATAAAAAACAATACATAAAAAAATAACTCATTTATAAAAGACAGTAACACATCCATATTGACTAAAAATAAACCACAAAATTAATCATAAAGTGCAAAATAAAAATACAAATAGCTGGATTACAGTAACCAACATCAACATACCCACACCACACACACACACACACGGGTTGGCAACACAAAAGAAATAGGCGCCTGTGAATGGCGGAAACTCCTCAGAACTAAATGGTCTGCATGGCTGCTGCCTCAACTAAACTCAAATTTGTGCAACATTTACAATTTAAAACACTAAGAACATACATATCATTAAGCTCTTGAGCCATTTACATTGCTTGAATAAGGCTTTAAATACGTTCGGATACAGAAAATGGCGGACTCGTGGTGAAAACGAGACAACACAAAACCGCAATAAACTACACTTCACTCTGGCACTGAACTCTCAAAAACATCTACAGTTTGTTCAAAACCTCTACAGAGCACTTTTAACTGTACTTGGACCAAGTTTGAGTTAATACAATAACTTTACACTCATACCTGTGGAGAGAGACGAGGAGGAGGCGTGTTAACCTCACCACAGCTTGTTTAATTCTGAAGCTGCGTGAGCTCTCTGCCTCTAATCCCCACAATAGCGCTTACAGCACCCTCTAGTGGTCTGGATGTAACCCCAAATAAAAGACATTAGAAAAATACAAAATAAATAGAGGGGGTGCCTGTTTCTTCATCAAACTTAAGATGCAGCATTTTCAACCTACTACACTCTCCCTCGCTTTAAAAGATGACTCCGTCATCTAATACTAAGTGTCTCAAGTTAGGTTACATACAGTTTCAAAGAGTCATAGCACTTGGTCTGGTAATCTGAATGGTTACTTACATTGTCAGTCTAATAAGTCCATACAGGAGTATGGTAGTAGTACATGTCAGAATGGTAATAGGGCATTGGTTGAGGAACACAGGCAAACATCATGTTTGCTCCAGGCCTCCATTCTCTGTAAGAGGGCTGTCCAAATTGGTTATAAGTGAACAGTTCTCTTGGCTTGATTGTTCTGGATGATCTACGAACGGTTCCTTTCTGTGCGTCTGTGTCAGGCGCAGTATTTGGCAACTGTTCTGTTTCCAAATCATCACTGTCCATAATTTCAGTTCCAATGGCATTTTCAATTTCCGGAATTTCCTCAGCTGGAATGGTAATAAAATGTGCTGGCCTTGGTGCTAAATCCGATTCAACAGAAGGGATCAAAACATTCGGAGTCTGTACCTCAACTTGAGAAGGAGTACTTTGTTGTGACACTTGAACTGGTTGAGTATTTTGCCTATCCGGTTGGAATGTAGGTGCTGCAGCTCTGAGTCCAAGGTGAGGTGGAGGTGTAGCTTCACTTTGACATATAGGCACGCGATGCCAGTTGTATGTGTAGATCTCATCCTCATCTGACTGTTCAGACTCAGCAGCATCCTGGATTTGTCTTTGTTTTTTTCGTCTTATCCGGTTGTTCTCTTGACATTCTTGTTCAAGTGGCAAATCATTGACTAGCAATAGGAGATTTCGTGTAGAATTCTTAGATTTCTGGCTCCCGACTCAGCTTGAACTTTGTATATAGGTCCATTTTCAATCTTTTCAATGACTCTGTGGATACACCTTTCCCAGTAAGCTCTCAGTTTTCCAGGTCCTCCTCGTTCTGAGAGATTCCTGACTAGGACCCGGTCACCAGGTTGTAAAGGGATACCTTTTGCATGTTTGTCATAATACTTTTTCCCTTTAGCAGAGCTTTTCTGGCTGTTTTCCGAAGCAATTTTATACGCTTCTTGCATGCGACATGCCCATTTTTCAGCATATTCTTGTTTTGTTTTACAGTCACTTTCCGTTTTAATGTCAAAAAGCAGGTCTACGGGTAGTCTAGGCGCCCTACCATACAGAAGGAAAAATGGTGAATACCCGGTCGCTTCATGTCTTGTACAATTGTATGCATGGAGAATGTGAGGCAAATGGTCTTTCCACTGTGTTTTCTTTTCTTCCTGCAGGGTGCGCAACATTTGAAGGAGAGTTCGGTTTAGACGCTCAACAGGATTCCCCTGCGGATGATAGGGGGTAGTTCGAGAGTGTGCTATCCCTGCGAGTTGTTGTAGTCTTTGGAATAGGCTATTTTCGAACTCCCGGCCCTGATCATGATGAAGTTTTTCAGGGTACCCGAACCTAGGGATGAAGTCGTGAAATATTTTCTCCGCTGCAGTTTTGCCAGACTTATTTTTAGTTGGATAAGCTTGAGCAAAACGCGTAAAGTGGTCTACCAGGACTAATATATACTCATAACCGCCTTTACTCGGTTCGAGGTGAAGGTAGTCAACTGATACTAGTTCAAATGGGGCGTTTGTCGTAATTGAACACATTGGAGCTTTGTCTGGAACACAGGGACGTTTTTGTTTTATACAAGTGCATTGGCGAATTACATAATCCTCTATATCACGTTGCATGAACGGCCAATAAAAACGTTCTCTTGCTAAGTGAATAACTTTATCTGCCCCTACATGACCCATATCATCATGCAAATGTTTTAAAACTGTCTTTTTCAGCTGTTCTGGTAGAACCAACTGTTTTCTCTTCCCGGTATGTCTGTACAGCAGTCCTTTTTCAAGGTGTAGTCTGTTCCATTCATGTACTAGTCTCCTTGTTTGACGAGTCATTTGTCTTTTATCTTTGTCATTTGGATTCCATCCTTTTCTTTTCAAGTGTACCACTTCACTGATTGACTTGTCCTCTTTTTGAGCAGTTCGAAGATCTTCAGGTAAGATTACAGGTGTGCCTTCAGTGATTGTGTCATTGACATTTGAGTTTAACTGCAAAGCGGCAACCCATGGCACTTCACCGTCTCGCATGGCTTTTTCACCTTGCCAAATGGCAGAAATTACTTCAGGTGGCATTGTTTCTGTGTATTCTGACAAGTGATCTGGTAGTTTAACTGGATACCTGGACAGTGTGTCAGCATCCGCATTTGATTTGCCAGGGCGATACTTGATGGTAAAATGAAAATCCGCTAGCTCACCCACCCAGCGATGCCCAACTGCATTCAACTTGGCTGTGCTCAACACATATGTTAGAGGATTGTTGTCCGTGAATACTGTGAAAGTGGAAGCGTAATAAAGGTAATCTCTGAATTTGTCACAGATCGCCCACTTCAGCGCAAGGAACTCAAGCTTGCCAGAATGAAGGTGATAGTTTTTTTCAGCCGGCGTGAGCGTCCTGGAACCATATGCAATGACCCGCAGCTTGTTGTTCTGTTGTTGATAAAGTACAGCTCCCAATCCTTCATTAGAAGCGTCTGTATGGAGGACGAAAGGTAAGTCAAAATCTGGGTATGCTAAAATAGGTGGACTAGTTAACATGTCTACAAAATGTGACACAACTGCACTATGTTCTTGTGTCCAATTAACAGGAGTTTTGGATGGGAGTTGACCATTGTAGATTTTCTTAGACCTGTTAGATGGACTTTTATTGGGTCTGTATTCTACCCCACTGGGACTCTCAACAAGTTTAAACAGTGGTCTTGCTAACCTAGAAAAGTCCTGAATGAATGTCCGGTAGTAACCTAAAAAGCCGAGAAGAGCTCTAACTTCTCCAACATTTTTTGGTTCCCTGTCTCTGAGTTGGTTAACTGCTTCTAGGTCTTTCGGGTCTATCTGAACACCTTCACTAGTCACAAGATGACCCACATATCTGATTTGGTGTTTAAAAAGTTCACACTTATTAGGGCGTAGCTTTACACCATGTTCTCTGAGTCTGTGTAGAACACGTCTTACGTCATTAACATGGTCAGTGAAAGTCTTAGAATAACATAACACGTCATCTAAATAAGGGGAACAACACTCATCCCTTAAGCTTTCGAGAACCCCTTCCATGCATCTTTGAAAGGCCGCTGGGTTGGTGAGGCCAAAGGGGAGTCGATTCCACTCATATAACCCCAAGGTGTGCTAAAGGCGGTTAGGTGTCTAGAGTTCTCTTCCACAAAGCCTTGGTGGTAGGCACAACCTTGGTCTAGTATGGAAAACCATGAGTAGCCCCCCAAATTATCCAGCAGGTCTTGAATGCGTGGGAGTGGATGGCGATCAGGAATAGTTTTGCGATTCAACCCCGAAAATCAACACACAAGCGTGACATATCCTTTTTCTCACACAGACCACTGGTGAGGAATAGGGAGATGTGGATTTCCTAATCCAACCATAGTCAAGCAGCTTTTGAACATATTCTTTCACTTCCTTGTACAAAGGTTTTGGAATAGAGTTGTAGGATGTCTGGACCGGCACATTGTCTTTTAGATTGATTTTGAGTTGCAGACTTGGGATACAGCCAATGTCTGAGTCACTTTTAGCAAAAACATCCGACTCTTCAAACAGCATATCCTTTACAACTTTTTGATCATTCTCGTTCAAATGTGACAACTCAACAGGCGGATGCCATTTTTCACTGTTCACTTGAGTGTCTTTTGTTGTTTGGCATTCGTCACTGGTTCTCTGCATAGAACTGAGATTGACAGAACATATGTTTACATTGGCTTGTTGGCCTGAGTTTGAACTGTTTGAAACACTGTTCAC
Source organism: Neodontobutis hainanensis (assembly GCA_024349245.1). NCBI lineage: Eukaryota > Metazoa > Chordata > Actinopteri > Gobiiformes > Odontobutidae > Neodontobutis > Neodontobutis hainanensis. The sequence continues at coordinate 5,470 of JALDNG010003733.1, forward strand.
ATGTCTTATTTCCGTTATTTCTTCCAACGCTTCCCAAAACGGTTATTTTTGGTAGGTAGATGTCATGTTTAGTGATGTTCTGAATAGGGATTTTTACAGTTTTAGTTAAACCACTAGGAACATCTACTAAAGCAGGGAATAACTCTAGACCATCTGGACAGTTGCCTTGAAAACTGGGCTGAAATAACATTGCACCTCCAGCTGGCCACTCTCTAACCCTACATCTGATTTCACATATTTGACCGGCAGGTAACATTACACCCTTTTACCAGTTTTGACTGTGCATTCAGTGCAGTTATCAGCTTGGGTAAGAACTTCAAGTGCTGACACTAAAGCCTCAACTGTACTCTCATTTACATTTAGAGCCTCTTTGAGTAGCTCTGTAATATTAGTATCTGTCTCTTTGTGGGCTTTAATCACTTCAGCAATAACATTACTGCCTAAGATGGGATGATTAAGACAGTTCTGGGTGACTATAACCGGTACTTGGATTGTTACATGACCATGGTTATTGCTTTTGACCTCAAGTGCCATATCTGCCCATCCCTCAAAAGGAACATCACTGCCGTTTGCAGCAGAGATTTCCAAAGGTTGGTCCGAAAAGAGGGACGTGAGTGGTTGTATGGGGACAGTTGGTAATGTTGTTTGCATCCATGTTTTTCCCACCATTGTCACTTGAGCACCTGAATCAAGTAGCATTTGGAGTGGAGCACCATTGAGAGAACATGTAACCATGCATCTCTTACCAATGAGTTGAGCAAGTCTTTTCTTTGGCAGGGGTGACGAGTGAATTGACTGTGATTTTGGACCGTGGCTGTTAGAGATTTGGGGCATTAGGGTTGTCGCGGTCACTGGCTGCCCCTCTCCTGTGACCGTGTCGCGTTTCCCGACATATTTTTCTGAAGACACCCTATAGCCCTGTGTCCTGTTTGACCACACACAAAACAATGGAGACATGGAGTTATGTTTTGTTGTACGCACAATTTACATCTGCCCCGCGTTTCACCTTGTACATTTGAGTTGTGTCTCGGTGGGCTAGAGTCAACAGGTTTGTGGTTATTCGGTTGTCTGGTCATTTGAGCTAGATGTTTAGTCAGAGAAGACACTTGTGCTGTTAGTTCCCTAATAGCATCATGTTGGGTTTGTCTCTCTTTGTCAACCTTATTGTCCTTAGTATTGTCACCACCGTCAAGTGTAGCAACAGTCACTGTTTTAGCCTTAATAGTTGTACCCAGTCTTTTCTGTCTTTCCGCCTCTTCACTTGTCGACATAGTGATTTGTTCTAATAAGAGGTCATCACTTACTTGCATGTCATGTAGGAAGGGTTTTAAATCACGTCTCACATAGTCATTTTTCTCATTTAACCCCTGATAAAGAGTATGGAGAAAAGTACCTTGAACAAGGTTAACATCATACGTAAAACCAGTGCCTGCTTGCTGTGATTCAAAAGAACACGTTGTTTCAAACCCATTACTCTGTACAAGAACTGTTGTGGACTCTCCTTGTCTGACTGTTTGGCATTACTTAACTCTTGAAAGAGCTCTGTACTGTTTTTGTCACGAATGTGAGAGCGAAGAAACTTCTTAAGCTCATCAACATTTAAATCACCTTTGTTGAGTAACATATCTTTGAATGTGCCAGGTTTTGTGATTTTAAGCACACTTCTGATAACTTCTGATTCAGAAAAACCCTCAAGTAACCCTTCATTGATTTGCTTACAAAGGTTACCATAAGACACCTCTGAACCAGTATCTGAAATCTGTCCACCATGTAGCTTAAACTCTCGGCGTGGAGGAGACTTGCAACATCACTGATACTCAATACCTGATTTCTTAAACTGGATGATGGACTAGTCCCGGGAGGGCCTAAATTTCTGCTGGTTTGACCTGAAGCAGCGGAACTTCTTGGTGATATGGTGCTGTGTCCGTACTGTCCAGGGGTGGTTATGGGGTGAGTGGAGACCATTGTGCTGAGGGGATGATGGAGCGACGTTTTCTCTGGCAGTCGTGGAAGAAAAGGCGTTGGGATGGACCGGTGCTGGGGCAGAAACGTTGGTCTGGTCTTCCTCGGGATATGAGAAGGACCTCGCCTCTCGGACCCAACGTGGCTGTACGGTTCTGTAGGTCAGCAATCAGGTCATCTAGGAGGAGCAGTTGCGACATGCCTTCATCCTCTAGTGACTTGAGCTGGTCACCTCTCAGGTAGTCCACAATCAGCTCATACAAGTCAGTGTCACTCAACTTATCAATGCTGGCGGTGATGTCGCGTCATCGATGGATCGAGCAATGGCCTGTAGCTGGTTGGTGTTAAAACCGGAAAGTTGTCTCTGGATCTTAACAATCAGCACCGCCGTGGTGCATTAGTCGCCATGTCGTCTTTATGGTAGTGGATACTCTCTGGATGACACACGTAGAAGGAGCCTTCCCTGAAGTTCCAGTCACATCCAAGGACACAGGTGCACTCTTCACCAGGCAGTTGCTTTGTTTAGCATCCCGGACGAGCCCCCAATTGTTACCAGCGCCAGCCCTAGGGGAAGCTGGGCGGTAGCAAGTGGCACACAGCTAGGGTTAGCCTGTGTAGCCTAAAAAGGTGTAGTGTGGCTGTGGAGAGACGAGGAGGAGACGTGTTAACCTCACCACAGCTTGTTTAATTCTCAAACAATTATTCTTTTACTTACAATTATTTCATTCTCACAAAGATCAACTAATTAAATAAAAAACAATACATAAAAAAATAACTCATTTATAAAAGACAGTAACACATCCATATTGACTAAAAATAAACCACAAAATTAATCATAAAGTGCAAAATAAAAATACAAATAGCTGGATTACAGTAACCAACATCAACATACCCACACCCACACACACACACACACACGGGTTGGCAACACAAAAGAAATAGGCGCCTGTGAATGGCGGGAAACTCCTCAGAACTAAATGGTCTGCATGGCTGCTGCCTCAACTAAACTCAAATTTGTGCAACATTTACAATTTAAAACACTAAGAACATACATATCATTAAGCTCTTGAGCCATTTACATTGCTTGAATAAGGCTTTAAATACGTTCGATACAGAAAATGGCGGACTCGTGGTGAAAACGAGACAACACAAAACCGCAATAAACTACACTTCACTCTGGCACTGAACTCTCAAAAACATCTACAGTTTGTTCAAAACCTCTACAGAGCACTTTTAACTGTACTTGGACCAAGTTTGAGTTAATACAATAACTTTACACTCATACCTGTGGAGAGACGAGGAGGAGACGTGTTAACCTCACCACAGCTTGTTTAATTCTGAAGCTGCGTGAGCTCTCTGCCTCTAATCCCCACAATAGCGCTTACAGCACCCTCTAGTGGTCTGGATGTAACCCCAAATAAAAGACATTAGAAAAATACAAAATAAATAGAGGGGGTGCCTGTTTCTTCATCAAACTTAAGATGCAGCATTTTCAACCTACTACACCAATGTGACCAGTTCGGTCCTGCACAGAGGCTGCCGAGTGTGAAAAAGGCCCTGCCATGTCCCTAAGGCTCCTGCAGCCAGCCTCCCTTCTCCTGAAGCAGGTCTCTGGTGGAGCGCAGGAGAAGTGACAGCCTATGATCCTCTCATTTACAACCTTTATCCACAGTTTTGTTCACTCTGACTTCTTCTGAGCTTTCCTTCTCTTCATATTGTTTGTTACAAAATAAAGTTCCTTTGAAGAATTGTGTTGTTTGTTTTAGAAACTTAACTTTCATTCTGTTGATCCTGTTGTAACATGTTACTTTAAACAGTTTTGTTTTTGCAATGTTTTGATTATTTTTAAACACTTTGATGGATTATTATTATTAATTTATATATTTAACAATAGATGTGTTTACTTTTATATTATGTAACTTTTTTGTAATTGCTTAGACCTTAATTTGCTTAATGTCACAAATTTAAAAACTGGACACCCATTGAGCAAAAGTACCACCTTCTCACATTTGGAGCCACCAGAACCTTTTAACCTTTCAATAAAAGTTCAAATCAATAGTGTTATATTTTGTAAATGTTTTGTTTGACTAGAAAGAGCAAGCACAAACCAGAGGTACCTGTTCCACACTGGGTGGGTGGATGCCTTATGTCTACGTTTCAAGTCAAATTTACTTTTTGAAAGATCCATAACTGTTAATTTAAAACTCAAAATGACTTTATTATTCCCTGTAACAGGTCGTTAACGTAATGTATAAATGCACAGCGCACTGAACATGTCACTGAGCACTTTAAAGATACACTTAGCACTTTTAAAGAACACATCACTTTATACAAAATCAAAGTTGCACTTAAATAAAGACATCGCACATGATTGTATAAATAAGAGAAGAAACAATTAGAACTTGTATCGAGAAAAGTGAGTGTGTTTTAAATGTGCATTTAGTTATATGTCCAGGTTTCTGGCCAAAAAAAGACCCCCAGAGAAACAAACACACTAAAAAGGTTCCGGGTCAGACCAAGGCAGGGGAATGTGAGGGAAAACAAAGTGGGTTGTGAATGGTTTAGGGGTTTCAGTGAGTACAAGTCTTTGGTTTTTAGGGTTTGTAAATCGTATTTGTTTTTACATATGGTCTATGGTTTAGGCTTATTTCAAAGAGAATTCTAACATAGTTATTGTTAATAACTTTTTAAGGGTTTTAATGTTTTTTACCCAGTTATTTGAGCAGATGTTATAAACATTTTTTGTTCTGCTGCTGGAGAGGACTGAACTCCACCAGCCTCCATTGCACTTTTTGCACATTGTGCACTTTGATATTTATTAGAAAAAGAAGCTTCTGTTTTCTGCTCATTATTACTTTTAATTCACAAACGTCCAGCCACTTCCCAGTCAGCCTACGTAACAAACCCCTTTAATTCCCCTTTATTTAATGGAAATTCAGTTGTTAGGGCTCTTCAAATGAGTTAAGGCAGAATTCTTCATCTTCCACAGACTGACTAATGGTAGAGTCTTATGGCAGTCAGAAAGAAGGAGTCCTTGTGTTGTTCTGTCCTGCAGCTCACTGATCTCAGACGTCCACTTGCTGCTCTCTCTTTCCTCAGACTGTGGTCCCTGAACTAAAATGAGTTGGACATCCCTCCAACTCAGTTACATGAGCCTCGTTTCCACTGGAGCAGTATGGGGCAGGTCGGGTCAAAGGTATCTGACCCACCAGATGCACTTTGTCTTTAGAAGAGCGGCTAGTTTCCTTGTTTGATGTAAATCATCAAAAAGAATGTAATAAACTGAAAAATTTAAAATTTATGATTTTTAGGCTCTGTAGGTGGTGTGTGGTTAAAAGTAACACAGTGTTAAAGAAGAAAATTAGAGATCAGAGATTATTATTATAGTAATTATTTAATTATTCATATTTACAAACATAAACATATGTACAAAATAATTTATAATCAACTTATTAAAATGAATGAATGAATAAATGGATGAATAAACGAATTAATGAATAAATGAATAAATGAATGAATTAATGACATTAATAATTGATTCTAGTCATTCTGGTGGCTCCTAGTCAACGTGCTGCCTCTGATACACCTCCTGTTCCAATAAAAGACAGGCTAGTTATGCACGTTATAATTGAATTTTCAACAAAACAAGCTGGATCTTTAAAACTCTATCCTCTCTATAATATGACCCTGAAGTACACGTTTGAGACTGACTGAGGACTACACTCAGAGCTTAAAACAAGTCCCTTGTTATTTTTGTGACCTTTTAAACCACAATACAACATAATAATAATAAAAACATTTGACTTGTAGATGTGATGTGTGCTTTTGGACTTACATCCCTACTCTCCTCTTGGGCCTGTATAATGGCGGCCACAATAAGGTTCACCAGAACAAACTGGGCTATTATTACTAAAGTAATAATGCACAGGGGGCCAGCCCAGGACAAGTAGGTTGCACAGTTTATGTCACCTGGTCAACACTTCCTCAAAGTATCCTTTAACAAATCAATGAAAAACTTAGACATCAAAAATCACGGTAGAATTAAAAATATTGTAGATTAATATATATATATTTAGTAAATATTGGGTTACAAAGCAGACCAGGCTCACCTGAAACACAGTGAGCATCGACCACAGGATGGAGTCAAAGTTTATCCGTTTATGCACATCTTCTGTGGCAAAGATGAATTTCGATCCAAAGCAGTGCATCCCCAGTAGACTTGAATAACAGAGACATAGTCAGTAAACCTGCACTCGTAGAACCTCTATCTCTCTATTCTGAGAAGTACTTGCCTGAAAACAAAAATGAAAAGCAGCAACAGGGACCAGAGTGGAATGGCATCTTTCATGGACTTTATTAGAACTAGAATTAGTTTCCTCAGGTTAGGATGGGACTTAATGAGGCGCACTAGACGCAGCAAACGAAAGACACGCAGCACCGCATCGAAACAGTTCCACTTGTTTCACAGATAACTCTGTTTATGACCAAAGACTCCGTGAGCCAACACATTCATACTGGTTTCAATCACAAAGAAGCTGAAGAAAGAGTAATCCAGAATCTGGTCGAACAAAAATACAAGAGGAAAAGAGGAAGCAACCTTAACATTCCTTTAAGAACTGCCACACATTATAATGACTGTCTTTCAGAGTGATTGTATTTTGATCTCTCACTCAACAATGTGTTTTATTATCCTTTAACAAATCAATGAAAACACTTAGACATCAAAAATCCCGGTAAAATTAAAAATATTGTAGATTAATAAATGTAATAACAAAGTAGTAACTAGTAATGGCTCTCTAATTAAAACAAAAGTATGGCTTGTTCTCAGGCAACATCATGGCTGGCACTGCTGTGGAAATACAGTTACAGTAAATCAGCAAACATTTAGCCACATATAATCAATAAATTAAAAAATTCAGTGATTGGATTTTTGTGTTTTGTTGCATCCTATTATTTCGTTGAATGATAGGCCATCAACTGACTGAGAACAGGCTATACATCAGCTTAATATGTTTTTAATGTTTTCCATTTTTGCCAGTTACTTATTGTTGCTCTGTGCATTTCATGGCTCAGAAACAAAAGCCCCATCTGTTCAAAACGTCACAGCAAAAGAGATTATAATATTTTTCAGCAAAGTCAGGTCTGATGCAGACTTGAGGAAGTGTGAATAAAAGGTTCAATGAAGTCTGATAGAGAGCGTTACTGCAGCATTGGGGCACCCTTCACACATGTACCACTCGGAGGGGACAGGGCCATACATTTCTTGGCACGTGGAATACCATGACATCATTACACTTCAAGCTGTTTTTGCAATGTTTATGTTGTTGAACTGATAACTTTGATTAGAAAACTTACACAACTGCAAACTATTGTGGAACGTTACTTACTATTTATTTAGCTGATGTTTTTATCCAAAGCGACTTACATTAAGCTTCAATTCACCAGTGTTACAGCTGGAACACCACTGGGGCAAGGAGTGTCTTTCCCAAGGACACAACGACAGTATAAACCAGAGGTGGGGACTCGAGTCACATGACTTGACTCGAGTCTGACTCGAGTCACAATTTTCGGACTTGCGACTTGCTTGATTAAAGTATGAAAATGACTTGACTTGACTTTGACTTGAGAAAAAGTTATTTGAGACTTGACTTGACTTGAAGTGGAAGACTCGACAATGACTTGAACCTATAAAAACAAACAGCAATAAAATGTATTAAAATATATAATTATTGTGACGTCAGCGCCACTAATCAGTGTCTGTGCCTTTGACGCTGCACAATTCAAACCGCCAAACATGGAAGACGCTAGTAATGTTGGTCGAGCTCCACAAATAGTCTTGTTTGGCTACAAGGACTTTGGACTGGACCGTGACAATAAAAAAGATTTGCCAGATGCAAAATATGCAACTCCAGAATATCCGACACCACAACCACAACGTCAAATTTCATTCGACATTTCAAGAACCACAAGGAACGGTAAGAAATGCATCTCTTTCTAGTTAGTTTCACTTAGATCTATAACGATTACTAATGTAATGAATTTAGCTTTTATAATTCGGCATATTTTTTCTTACTAGAAAGCAACTAGAGCATTATCATTACTGATACGTCTCATAATTAACGTTATCGGGTAATTTGGCTATAACAGTAACGTAGCCTGAATAATAATGTTGATAGACATTATAAATTTATTACATGTAGTCTATAATGTCTGTATTAAAAGTGTCTGTGGACTGTGTGTGGAAACTAAAAGGCTTATACCATACTGCGTGACAGGCTAACATGGAGGCTAGCACCTTATCACTAGCACCTACAGAGTTTCTTTTTTTTTGGTACAGACAAGAAATAATTACAGCACAATTACATATTAGGCAGTTTATCAGTCACAATAATTAATTTATAAGGTTATTATTAGCCCTTATGCTTAACCCTCTTAGCGCCAAAGTCGCAAAATTGCAACTTAACTGGAAAAAACAGCCGCTACTTCCGGTTTATGTGCTAAATTATGCTTCCACTCCCTTCCACCAGATGCCAGACATCCTTTAGTTTGTGGCTAGTCTACTATTACCATGTGTGTTGCCATTAAAACATTTGTAGAAGACTTCAAACTCGCGTGTCAGAGTATTCACAATCTAACTTATGGTCTCAGTGGGACTGTCAGGACCGGCGCAATAGAAGCCTCATTCTCTACACTCGAGCTTGTAAACGCTAAAATGACAAATAAAAAACACCTGTGATGAAGCTTTGGCTTTAGTAATGGCTGACTCTGGCGCGATAGTGACAAGGAGTTTGTGAATAATGCGGTCTCTATTGACAGCTGTTTGGGACAAATACGTGTTGTTCATTTTGAAACTTTACCCAGTCGAGGAGAGAATGGGCTAAACTGAGTCAGCGAATGCGCAGATCAACGCAGTGATACTAATAAAAGTGTATGTGGCATGGCATAGTTGTAGATGTGCTGTGCCTCATTAGAGGCACAGCACATCTACAACTATGCCATTTGGATAAAAACAGATAAAGCTACTTCAACCAAACACCTACAGTACATGTTTTTATTTCTCAGATCTATTTTCATACGTTTTACTAGTTATGGTGTAATAGAAGTTGTTGTTGTACTGTAGTTTACTAATTTTGCTTTACAAGTTACTGTTATTAATAATTCAATTTCAGAAAAAGACAGAAAAAAGAAAAATATATTATAACATTTTAATTAGTCTGTATGTACTGTAAATAACATAACTGCAATATATAATGCCATGGTATGCCAATAGATGCATACACTTATTTCATTCATATATTTTGGGTCATACCTGACATTTTTCTAGTTTAGAGAACTACTCTATTTCTTATCATTTTCAAATCACACAGATCTCAGAAATCTGTATTTTTAAAAATAAACCCTTGCGCCTAAAGACAAGACATTAAAAAGAAAAGAGTTTTACATTCTAACAGTAACTTGCATAAAAGTATTTACATTTCTGTAAAAACATATGAAACTGTGTGAATGCTGGAACCAAACTTTATGTGAATACGTATACGAATCAGTAAATTATCATTTTTAAATTAATTTATATTTTCCTTAAATTGCAGTATTTAAAAAAATAAAGAATGTTTGCATACAAAAATATATATATATTTATTTTTGTTTTAATGTGTACAGTTAATGTTCACAGTTTTCCTAATTTTTTAATCCATGCAGATATGATGAATATCTCAAATCCAAGATACACTGCAGCGATCTACAGCAGCCATGCATGTCACAGTTCATTGTGCCCCAGTCTACTACATATCCAGTCAACCATCCTCGTCAAAAGGCCATTACAGAAGCAATAATATCTGATCTGATCATTAATTGCAACATGCCCCTGTCTATCACTGACAACAGGCACTTCATTCACTTTCTCTCCATTATGGACACAAAATATACTGCAGTGAGCCGCAGAACCATCACCTCAAGACTTGACACTGTGGTGTCTGAGAGACAATCAAAACTAATAAGTGAAATGGCCACAGTTGAAAATCTGTCTGTCACAGTGGACATTTGGTCAGACAGAAGAATGAGAGGCTACCTTGGTGTCACCGCTCACTGGATGAACACTGCAGCAGATTACGTTGAAATCTCATCTACTAGCTTGCAACCGGTTCAAGGGGTCACATACAGGAGAGAGAATTTGTGAAGAATTTGAACAAATATGTGATCAGTATAAAATCAAACAAAAGATTGATCATATAATTTGTGACAATGCACCAAATATGAAGAAGGCATTCACCACATGTTTTCCCAGTTCAGCTGAAGCAGATGAGGATGATGACTGCCTGGATGATGCAGAACTTCGAATGCCCTTCCAGTGGATGAAGAGGAGAAGCTGAATGAGACCTTGACCTCCAAAAGTCAGCATAGACTACAGTGCTTTGCACACACACTACAATTGGTTGTTGGTGATGGTCTTAAAGAGACCAGGACTGTTAGTTCGGCTCTGGCTAAAGCGTCGCGGATCAGTTCTCTGCTCCACACAAGTACTTCTTTTAAGGAGGAATTTGAGAAAGAATTTGGCCAACGTGGAGTCCCTGCTTCTGTTGTTACTCGATGGAATTCAACTTTCCGACAGCTGAAGTCCTTGCTTAGCTGTGACTACCAAACTTTGTGCAAGGTCTTGGACGTTAGAGGGCACAGAGAGACTATTTTCACTCTAAGAGAGTGGGCTCAGATTAAAGAACTGGTCAGCATTCTGATGCCCTTTGCTGATGCCACTGATCTCACTCAGGGAGAGAAAGTTGTAACCATAAGTGCTGTGATTCCATGTGTTCTCTCTCTCAACAATCACTTGGAAAACCAGAAAGAAGGAACACAATACTTGGTCAACCTAATCCACAGTCTTCAAAGATCACTGCAGAGAAGATTCAAAGGCATCTTTGTCAATGTAAAATGTCTCATACAGATCCCAATGAAGGAATCCTGCCATTCTCTGATCCTGTTTATGTCAAAGCAGCTGTTCTTGATCCAGCCTTTGGGGTTATGTGGATAGAGCATGATGTATTGGTTGATGACAAGCTGAAGGAGCAGTTGACCATGGAAGTAAAAAGTAAGTAATAGGCTAATTTTAGAATTAGACCCCATACTTGTAAATACTACATTATTAGTAGTATTTTATTTATTTATTTCAGAAATTGGAAGTGCTGCACAATAAAGTTTATTGTTTATCAAGACTGCAAACGTTTAATGGTTTATTGAATAAACCATTAAAAGTTTGCAGTCTTGATTTAAACACCAAAGTAATCTTATTCCTAAATGACAATGTTCAATGTACGATCACAGCAAACAAAAAAAATTGCATTGGCACTACTGCTGGCCTAGCCTGGTTCTACCAGACTCTCGTACATTTCATTTGTACAGAGAGTCTGGCCTCGCTCCATTGACAAGCATTTACTTCCTTGTATGCGGGAACTCTGTTGAAGTTTAAAACTATTGGATCTGCCCAGAGTCACTCAGGATGTGCCATAGCCAATCGCTAACGTGTGGTCGTGACGTATGTCATGCGCCGAAACCGACTGGAAACAACAAGTCACTCCCTCTGTTCGCTGATTGGTCCTACAAAAAATTGATTTCTGGAAACCTAAGAATATACAGCGATCCCAGACTAAGTACTAAAGCGAAATGAAATTGAGCGGAAGTACGTAGGAGGGCGGAGCCAGGCTACTGCTGGCCCAGAGAGAGCAGTTAATTTGTAATATGTATGAATTAAAATGAGACCTTAAATCATTTATTAAGTTTCTGACTGCTTAAAAAATCTTTTAAATTAAATATATTTTAATAGACTACATCAATTAACATTTTGTCAGAACATTTATTAAATGACATAAAACTTATTTTTTATTGTCTATTTAGGAAAAAAATATGATGCTTAATGTATCCAGAATCATGCAACTCTAGAATTTTGTGTATGCTTATTTGTATTTTACATTTTTGTGTTTTAGATCTGATTCTCCAGGAGGCAGAGCGTACCAATATAAAACAGACAGATCATGGAGATGAAGAAGAGCAAATCAAAGGGGATAAAACTGGGCTGTTCTTATACCACAAAAAGCAAAAGAAATCTACTCATTTCAGCCCTGCTGCCCAGCTCAACCATTACCTGGACAATTGTGATGGCCAGAACTGCCTTTTGTTTTGGGGAATGAACAAGGAGAAAATGCCTTCACTTTTCCAAATTGCAATGAGGGTATTAGCTGTGCCTGCTTCAAGTGCACCTGTTGAGCGTGTGTTCAGTCATGGGGGGATTATTATGAGGCCCCATCGTTCACAACTTAGTCCCATTGTCTTGGCAAATCTTATTTTGTGTAAATGCAACAAATTTTAGACTGTTTCAATTAAACTGAATTAGACAGATTGGATTATACATCTTAGACTCTAAATGTTTTGTGTAAATAACAATTTATTTTATTTTCAGATATTAATGTAGCACAGATGTTTACAAATTCATCATTTCTGTGCAAAAATAAATTTGTATTGGAAAAAATTACCTCTTTTTATTTTAGTACTTGACTTGAATTGACTTGAATTGACTTGAAACTTATCAGGACTCGACTTGACTTGCTTAGGTGAACCCATGACTTGACTTGACTTGCTTGATTTATCTGAACTGTGACTTGAGACTTGACTCGAGACTTGATGGTTAAGACTTGAGACTTGCTTGGACTTGACCATGTGTGACTTGTCCCCACCTCTGGTATAAACTGTGAAGAGAGCGGGAATCGAACCACCAGGGACAACCGCTCTACCACTGAGCCACTAAGCCCCACTTCTGCCACAGTCATTTTCTAAAAACATCCACTTGCTCTGGTGGGTTTTCTTTGGGTACTCACTAAAGCCCCACTAACATCAAAAACATGCTGGATGCCCCTGGTGGAGAATGCAGATAAGGAATAACTGCTATAAATGTTTACAGCTGCACTATGTACATTGATGGAGCAATAACAGTCGTTAGGAATACATGTTTTAGAGCCAGTGCACAGGCAAAGCTATGATTGTGTGCTAGAATTTTCTTTTGTGTTGTGGATGTGGGCTTGTTCTTGAGTTTGTCTACCATCAAAATGCCGCTCCAGTTGTCTCCTGTGCACAGTATGTAGAGCGTCAGGAGGGCACTGCCAAAGTTTTGAAAGTTGTAGTAGGGACTCAAGCCGACACATGGATACTCTGGAGTACACTCTAGTCACGAGAAAGATCAAACAATCAATATATGATAATAATATAAACAATATACACATTATATTAACAATGTTTTAAATACATACAAACACAATATGTTTATAATAATATATGTACTGTGCTAGTGTTTTTGACTGACCAAGTGACGCAGCATAAACTTCACTGCTCATAAAAGGAACTGTGAATCAACAAAGTTTAGAAGACTTACAGGGTAATGGTCCTCTTTGCGAAGCCCTCTACAGACCACACCATAATCTCTTGATCCCAGCCATTCTGTGACCAAGTCATTAAACCCTGCACACAAAAACTATAAGACGTTAATGTGCTGACTAACATAGTAAAAATAACTATTAAAAACTCTTTCTTCTCCTGTAAGACCAGACGCCTGAGTCTACACAAAAGACTAAACAGCCCAACAGTGAGCACAGTGTTGTCACCAGGATCAGTGAAAAGTGGATGTGATCTGTGTCGTGTCTGACCTGTCTGTGACGGCCGAGTGAACTCTGACCAAGTCTTAGACAAGCTGGTCTTGACGTTTTGCAGTTTTGATGTCAAAAACTTTTTGATCTTTGGGATTAGTTGTAAATTTTTCCAAAATACAACTATTCATTTTGCTTGTACTTTAACATATAGCTTAGTTTTAACAAATTTTATCAAATTTAAACACTTTCAATAAACCAAAACAACATATAACACTTTGTCTATTAACACATTAACACAACTGCAAAATGGCGGATCAGCACGTGACTCTAGTGGTAATTACACTTGCACATGAACCTTAAATTAATATGTGCGTAACTTGTACATTAGGTGCTTTAAGATTCACTACATGTACATAAATCTACAATAAATCAATGGTAAAGACACATGTAACTAAAAGTACACCCGCTTTCTCTCCACGGTGCTAGCTTGCAAACCTCCGCTAGCTTAGCATAAATTAGCTACAGTGTTTCTGTAACTGTGCATTTACACAGATACATTTCGGAAGTTTCATCCCAACACTTGTACTGTTTTCATGTGATTTCACAAACTTCACACCAACCTGTGAAAAGAATACAAGAGATAGATGACTTCATCTTCTGCTTCATTTGACTGCAGGGTTTATTCTGCAGTTCTGCCCCTTGGATTCCTAACCCCGTTGTTGGTGCGCCCCCTTGTGACACTCCAAAGTATTGTATTATACAGTTAACGCATCTTGTTAACACATCTCAAAATAAATTTATATCTGTTTTTAACCATTTTTCTCAAGTATATTGAAACAATGTATTACTATGAGCCTTACATATGGCACAGAGTCTGATGATACATTTAACTCTAAAAAGAGCAATGTCATGGTTGTTTGAAGCAAAGATGTTAAGACATTACTGCCTTTACATTACACTGCCTTTGACCTGTGTGACAACCCTCTTGTGACATGCAAAGAAATCAGATACCTTGGTCACTTTTTAACAGATGTGTGACTGATGACAGCGATGTTCAGAGACAGTGTGTAAACTCTATGCACAGGTCAATTTCTTGATTCATAAGGACATACAGATAGTGTTTGAGAGGTAACAAACATGTCTACAGCAGTGTAGGTAAGTGCACCTAGAGAATCTGGTTTAAAGCTGATAAATGAAGACTTATCCACTGCTGCATGAGAACTAAAGATAATGTTTCAAGAGAAAGTGACTGACAAACCTGTCCTGGGAGAAGACCAAGGGCTTGAGGGTCATTTATCCTCTTTGGAGTCCCCCTGGAGACTCGAGGGATGTAGTTGTAGTCTTTGGCCACCTTTACTGTGTGGACATGTTAGGGCTGTAATAATAAAAAAAAACATTATTAATAGTATTATTATGTTGTTGTTTCACTGTGTTGATAATGTTGCATAAATATTCCTTATTCACACATCTAATAATGCATAGAGGTTAGGGTTAGCAGCAAAGCATTTGTGAAGCCACAACTTTGCACAACCTTGAGGCGGATGGGCTACAACAGCAAAAGACCCCACCTTTCTAAAGGGCAAAAGTCAGGGTCAATTACACTAAATTAAAACACTAAATAAATATAACAATTGCCTGTATAAATTAAATGTACTCTTAAATTTTGACATTGCAAATAAGTACTTTAATCACATAACATCACTTGAGCACATGACGTGGGGCTGGGCATAGATGGTGTGGGGCTGGGCATAGATGGTGTGGGGCTGGGCATAGGTGGTGTGGGGACCACATTTGTCACAAAATGTGCTTATTTTTTTACTTCTGTAAGCACATGACGTGGGGATGGGCAGAGGTGGTGTGGAGACCACAAGCTTTGTGGCTTTGCCTGTAAACTTCTTGTGAATGCTTTGCTAATATTTATCTGCAGTTCACTGCAATGTTTTGGTGTAAAGCAGGAACACAATTATTAACACAAACACAAAAGACACAAAATAATACAATGAAGTAATGTTTTAGTTTGTTCATGTCTGTTCTCACCTTGATCACTGTCCTCAGTTGGTTGCTACTTGCTCCCAACACATCCCTTTAACTCTAGCAAGTTTCTTTTCCTCAGTCCACTCCAGGACAGCCTTAATGATGGTCAGGAGGGCTCAGGAGCCAAGCACAGCAACGTCCTCCTCCCAGTTAGGCTGCACACCTACTGTCGCCAGCAACTCTGAACAAAACGGTACATGTTTCAAATGGGTATCACACTCAGGGGTGTTTAGTCCTGACATTTAGAAGTTTTAGAGTAACAGGATCTACTCGGTTGCCTGTGTGAATGTGTTTAATGTACCCTGAACGTGTAAATGATTGTTATTAATGAAAGTGAAGTGGACCTGACTGTTGTACCGTGTCGGGTTAGGTCATAATCAAGTGTCTCTCATGGAAACTCCTAAATGGTCTTTAAATACGGCAAAATACAGCAAAATACAGCGAAATACAGCAATATACCGCCATCCACCTGAGGGCACGACTTTACAAGTGTAAAAATCATGTTTACAGCCTGGTACAAAAGATGGCTCCGGTCTCTAGAGCTTCTAAAGTTTTTAATTCGGGACAACTCTTAATTTTAATTTTTGATTAATATGTTTATGCTATCTGAAAACCATTGTTTTACTATGGCGTAAAAGCCGAAAAGCCCGGATGTAGCTGCCATTTTATTGCCCTGTCATAATGACAGTACTGGTAAATACAAGACCAATCGGCCGATAACCTCTATGGTCATAATACACTCCACAGAACAGATACATCCTATTCATCAATAGGTAGGAGTGGCTAGATTAAGACAGTTGTTACTGCTTAGACACAAGTCTTTGTAAACCAAGTAACAAGATATACAGTCCATGTGAAATAGAAAAGAATAAACTCACGGTGATCGTGTAACTGGTCAAAAGAGGATTTGCAAATACTAAAGAATGCTATTAGCCGGAGGAGGAGAAGCAAACGATCCTCCATGACATGGATCACAAGAAGCCAGAAAGGTCTTGGCTTTTTAACAGACTCTTGCTGTCTCTTTGTAGATTCATCCAGGTTTTCATCTAAAACATGGAGCAGAGAACACAAATAGACAGTGGGGTATTTTAGTTATATTAACTAATAACAGTTCAGTGGTGTTGTATGAATTGGTTTAATAAATTCAAACCAATCAAGGTGTGCTTCATTTGTAAAACTGGAGGTGGGGAGACACAGAGAATATTTAGGGAAGAATCAAGATGGAAAAAAGGAAAAGGAAAATGATTGTTATGAAGACTACATTATAGCTTTTTGTATATAAATGATGCCATTTTAACAAACTAATGGGCATATTCTAAAGACTGAGTTATAGTTTAGTTAAACATGTTTAAAAACAGGTCACATTAACTTTTACCCACAAATTAGGCACTGAGTCAAGGGTAATATGCAGATATTACTACATTAAAGAGGATCTGTGTATTATCTATTATGAAGAAGACAAAAAGGATAAACTTACTGCATCTCTTTTTATCTGGCCTTGTGTTTAGGCCCTGAACAAACTCATATTTATGTTCCATATCTGTGGCCTCAGCTCACTGACCAGGTACTGGGTCCTAGTGCCTGTCAGACTGGATTCTCATTCTTATCTATTGAGTTAAATGAGTTATTTGGTTTAAGCCAATCTCCTTTTTAACCTATCTAACTTAATTTAAAATAGTTATCCAATGCTACAACTAGCTACAACTAGCCTGAACAGTAAAAACACAGTGTAACATGTGGTCACAAATAAATGTATTTACAATGTTTCTGAGGTCAATCAAACCACAGTTTATAGAAATAAGTGCCTAAATCCCACCTCAATAGGTCTAGTGTTAAGTGGTGTATATATTTTTTATTAAATGACATTAACATTGAATGTCTAGTATCTTCCTCATTACACATTTGTAATAGTCATCATATAACCAGAGCCGTATTACATCCCACTGAGTGCTCACATTTCACTGTAAACACACTTGGCCCCACTTCTGGCATGCTCTTGGACAACAAACACTGCAGTCTCTGTGTTCAACTGGTCACTGATTCAGATCCTGCAGCGAGGAACGGAGAAATGGGAGAAAACTGCATTCCTCACAAAAGATTTTCACACCTGGTCAAGCAAAAACTTTTATGTATAAAGGAACTGAGGCCAGAAAATACAAAATATTGACACATATTTCCATAATTAGTGGCCTACATAGATTAAACATTAATTAATTCTCAGTTACAGTCTCTTTTGTATTTCCCATCATTATATTAATTAAGTTTTTATTTAACCTGTGCTGAAAAGAAAGTACAGACATCTCTCAAACAGACTGAGTGAAGTGTGGCTTCAGCCCAGCCAGGAATGTGTCGTGTTTAGGCCTCAGTACACAATCTGCTGCCTCAACTCAAAGGCCACACTGGGTCCTAGTGCCTCTGACTCCCCATATTTTTCTTTTGATTTACTTTCACTAAAACTGTCATTTGTTGTATGCCATAATTGATATGTAAAGCGTCTTTGCCTCCCCAGAAAAGCGTTATATAAAATTGATGTAATAATAATGATAATAGTAATTGATACAGCACGGATATGTTGGTAAATACCCCACTATTATCATGCAATTGCCAAGTTGTAAAGTGTGTGGTTGAAAAAATAAATATATTATTGTGGAATAAGTTTGAGAGAAAACAACAGATGTCTTTTGGTGATTTATTTAAGGAAAAGAAAAAGAATTCAGAGACATCTTTTGCAAAAGGAGGAATGGAAAATACAACTCTGTCTGTGTACAGAGTTGCATGAACAGTCCCAATGTTAACTAGGCGGGCTTAGAATTTATACTGAAATCACAGCAGATAAGAAAATGAAACACTGGCTCTCAGGGAGTGAGCCATCTAACATGAAAGACAATTTTATCAGTTTGAAAACAGTACAGATGGTGCGCACATCATTATGCTGCGGTCAAGGACAGCACAGAGCATGTGAAAGAGGAAAATATGATTTTCCAATTACAATTCCCTCCTT
>JALDNG010003734.1:0-24379 GCA_024349245.1 Neodontobutis hainanensis
TGCTTTGAATTATCCGCAATCAGTATATCAAACCTGAAAATTTTGTCGAATTACATGAGTATTTAAAACCCGTATTATAAAAAGTTGCCTACTTTAACAGAGTATAAATTTCTTGTTTACTTGCTAAAAATGTGAGAAGCGTTGTAAGTCTCACTATATGTCTACGTGCACTCGGTAGTATAATCATAAATTTTAAATCATCTTCTTTGGGTTCATCTCTGACAAATTTCAAATTATTATCATTTAAAATTACTAATTTTGAAATGATGGTATTAAATTTTGATAAATTCATCTGAGTTCATTCTACTTTTAAAAATGACAAACAAAATCATTTTTATTCAGTATTCTTCAATTTTTTACTTCCAAAATATAGAACCTCAATAATATTAAGTATTTCTAAAATATAAAATTATAATATTTTATCAACCTGATTTGAACCCTAATTCTGGTTTGATGTCGTGCCAACATTTTGAAAATAAATTGAAAATAATGATATCTAAGATAATCGCGCTTA
This sequence comes from Neodontobutis hainanensis, assembly GCA_024349245.1. Lineage (NCBI taxonomy): Eukaryota > Metazoa > Chordata > Actinopteri > Gobiiformes > Odontobutidae > Neodontobutis > Neodontobutis hainanensis. The sequence goes on from JALDNG010003734.1 coordinate 515, forward strand.
TATATTGTACTTTATAAACATATAATTTTATTTAAACCAAAAAATCGTCAAATATTTTTGAAGAAAAATATCATTGTCATTAAATTTTGATCTCCCATAAAGATTCATATTGCATTCAGTTTTATAAATGGATTGATCTAATTTGATGGTTAGACTGTTCATGATTCCTCGACATCAATAATTTATTTTAAAACATTTTTCTATTATTAAAATTATAAATAATTTTAACAAGAATTTTTATTTTACGAATGTTTAAAAATATTATTATTTCAATAATCAAAAATAAAAATGTTTTATGAAAATAATTTTATACTTGTAATGAACGAAACATATAACAAATATTTTTTCACAAATTGTATGAAATGTGGATTAAAATTTATACTTTTATATGTGTAATTTATAATTTAAAGCAAATTTAATTGTTTACAATTCTTAAAATACCTTTTGTGAATAAAGATATTAAAGGTTTTTATTTTCAGTTAAATCCTAATGAATATTATTTTGTATTCGTATTAAATATTTAACAAATAAATCGATTTTAAATATATTAATATTTTCAATTTCTTTTTATATATAAAAACAGAAATATTCAAAAGAATGTATCATTTGATCCAAAGTGACAAGTTATCGTTGTATTTTAATTTATAATGATTTTGATTGATATTTTGATGTCAATATATCCAATGTTTTCAACAAACATCTAATTATAATAAAAATAGTTTTTACTTTTATGAATAATGAAAAATCTTAAAACAAAAGATGCAATAAAATAATGATTATATATTTAAATAATTTTAACTAAAAAGATGATAACATCAAATATTATTTACTGTTATTGATATTTTAAATTATTTATAATTTAAACTAAATCTTTTGGTTTTAGATAAAATTTTTTTAACTCGTATGAAATAAACAATTTTCGCTTGTATTTATATGGGAAAAAATATTTTTATGTCATTAAACAAATTTATTTATATTTTTAAATGATAAGAATGTTGGTATCGTGGGTTTTTCACTGAAATACTCAATTTAACAGTTTTTGATATTATTAAAGTGAACTTATTGGTAAATTTGTTTCAAAACAATGTTTGCTTTCCAAAAGTTAAAAAAATTACGATATTTTCATTTTATTTAAGAATTATAGGAAATTATATTTTATCATTCGTAGATGGTATTCTGTTTTTATAAAAAAGATAAAGTATTGCAGTTATTTTCTTGGTTATCTTTTAATATTCTCATTGAATAATTGAGTGTTTGATATGATGTTTAATAATCTTAGATCTTTAGACTAAATACATATGTTTTTAAATAATCGTATGTTCGGCTCTAATCATTGAGAATGATACAAAACGATTTCTCATAATTCTAAAATTGACTTATTCAGTTTAATGAAAACCTTTTTTATTGTGAATAATTTGTTGATATTTCGAATTTTAAGTTTATATTCTGATGTTTGAATATATTTTTGAAAACATTCTATTGCTCTTCAATTTGTTGATAGTTATGAGAGATTTATACAAGTGTAACAGACGGAAAACAACATTAACTGTACTAATTAAAATGTTATGAAGATATTTATAATTCAACTAACGATAATATATCAATACAAAATCACTATTTTTTATCAAAAATTTAATTTTGAAATTATAATGATACATAAAAAGGCGAATAATCAACTTTTATTGATTTTATAATAAAGTGAGCTAGAATATTATACTTTAAAGAGATGATTCGTATTTTAATAATATTTAAAATTCTCAGTTTTATTAACATTGAAAAAATTACATTTTGATTCTTTAATTTATTTCGGATGATGTAGAAGGGTTAAAAATAATTATAGATTTCAAATTTATAAGATAATTTTAACATATTTAAGGAAAAAATAAACATTAATTGTGATAGTAAATTTTTAGTTTAGCTAAGAATTGAAAAAATATCAACCCGAAATCGAATCTATTACATTCATTATTTTTTTAACTTTAAAGAGAGTAAATATACATTTTTCCAAAAAGTTAATATTTTTCAATAAAACATATTTTTAGAATACGTTTGTTTTAAAAAATATTATATGATGGATCAAAACCTTAAATTACTCATAGATTATAAACAGAGCTACATCTATTTAAATTTCTATATTCTTTATATAATATTATCCAAATAAAATTTTTTATGAACTTTTGCCTCCACATAAATGATCATTATAAATGTAAATACTTTTATGAAGAAATTTGTAGAATGTTGTATATTTTTTAAACTGCGTCTGAGAAGAAATTAATTTAATTTTCATTGACAAATTTAATTTTAATAACGAAATTTGTTTTGAGTACATGTTATTTAAATTCTCCAATTAGTAAAATAATTTAATTCAATTATTATTAGAAAACAATGCTTTTAAAACTTGTTAAAACAGTTTAACATCGTAAATACTCTCTTCCAAACATTTTAATTATATTTAAACTCAAATTAATTATTCTTTTTATTAATCTAGTGTCTCTAATATCTTATATAGATTATGAAATTGTATTTAATGATATGGATCAAGTGATTATATTTTTATATAAGGAGATCTGGGTTTTATCTTTTGAGACATTGCAATTGCAAACTTTTATAATAAATCTTTCATTCTAGATTCGACATCGAATGTGTATTAATTTAATAAAAAAAGTTGTAACTCACTTTTATCACCTAATTAAATCGAGGTGAATAATCGAACTATGTTCACAGTATATCTAATGAGCTATACCAGATACACGTAAAAATTATCTTAATAAAAAATCAAAACATAAATAACATAGGTACATATTTATGATCAAGGGCAGTAGAGTATTTTTAACATTATGACTTAAGTTAATTTATTTCAATATAAGGTATTAGTTCCATATCAAACATCGTAATTTCAGCTATGATATTTTTGTCATTGTCATGTTATCTTGTTATTCAACTATTTATCAAGTGTACCATTTTTCGATATTTTTAAAGATTAATTAAATCATAAATGATATTTTCATTGACTATTGTTACTAATTGAATAATTTATTTTTATGTGTTTATAAAACTCTTGAGTTTTAAGAAAACAATGAAAAAATATCAACTTGTAAAGTCAATTTAAATTCAACAAAGTTAGATTTATTAAACACAAACATTTTTCTAACGAATCGTGGAGACACTAAAAACAAAAGATCTTAAATAAAACATTTATAGATATCGAAAAATGACCCACTTATGTTGTATTATAGGGCAGAAACATTGATTAGGTAAGCATATAATTTTTTATTGATTGCAGTCATATACTTTTCTGCACCATAATTAATACACTCTTAAAATGATTATTAGAATAATTTATTTTGTTATTGATAGATGTAAAATTTTAAATTAAAATATTTTATTATTTTTTCTTCAAAGATTTCATAGAATTCATAAATTATTAAATTTAATCATATTAAATACCTAGAGGTGATAGTGTTTATGTTGATTTCTGGAGATGTTATCTTCAAGCTAATACAGAACGAAATTTTAAAATATCGAAAAACAACATGACCATCGTTAAATTTCTTGCTTAATAGAAAATAAACTTTATTTAATATTAAGTATCAATAATATATAATTTACAGTATTTTGAGTTAAATTTTATTTTTAAAGTATATTTAACTTTTTAAATTTTCTTGCACATTTTTATTTGTTGAATATGAATGATATATACCTACTTTGGCATATTTCTTTTATGTCTTCGTGTGTTTTAAGTTGTTCTGAGTAGCTTAATCAAATATTTTACTTTAAGTTCTTTTCATTTGGTAAAAAATAGGTTTCGGTTTTAGCTAAACTATTACACTCACATCGTCTGGATAGGATTTTCTTTATCTCAACGTTTATTGGAAATATACGAAGAAATTTTGTCACTTCATAATCGTTAAGACTATAGATTACGGTCATTTGTACTTTGTAAAAATAATTCATATTCTTCATGTTATCTCTCATCCAATTGATAACTCGTCTGTCTAAAAAAACTGTAAATCGTGGATAGGATATAAATTACAGGATATTACATAACACATTTTTATATCGTATTTGTTGAAATATCTTCAAATATCCTTAAAAACACATTAAATAATAATTTATTCTTTAATGGATAACCTCAATAAAAATTATAAATATCAAATGAAATCAGGCTTTATTTCGAATTGAAAGATCTATATTCAGGAGCGTTGAATAAATGCGAACCATGTACGATGTTTGAGAATAAGTTCTGAAAGATTTATTTTACATATAATTCTGAACGTTATATAGTTAATAATCAGGTCTAATGAATATATTTAAAAAAATAAAGGAATGTATTTTATCCAAATAATCCTAATATTGAAATTAATGCATAAACATGGAGCTAGCAAAATTTAAATATTATCGAAGACATAATTGACAATAATTATGTTTTATTTTGTTGTCCTTCTTTAAAAATTAATAAAATTAATTGATCACAAATCATTTTTTCTATAAATATTTGACATATTTAGGACTATTTTATTGAGATAATTAATGTTGAAATCTTTTTATTGAAAGGATAACCTCAAAAAATTTGCTTAATTTATCTTATCTTCAGAAAAAAATATCATATGTAATAACGATCTAACCATCAAATATACACAATTTTGAATGTTTCTTAATTATTATTTTCTGATTAAATATTTAATTTATGAATCGATTGTAATTACAAGAGGAAAAATTGTATGTAGAACTAAGACAAATAGAAATTGTTTTTAGTCATGTTTTCATATGTCCAAATATGCGACAGGGCTACCTATTGTTCATCAAAAGGTACAAAAATTTAAACTCTTAGATTGAGTTTTTATTCTAAAAAGGCATCAAAATTACAAAAATCTTTATAATACATGGTTATATGAATTTATTAACTTTCCGAAACACATAATCGTTTTTTACAAGCCAAATCTATATATCAAGAAATACTTAAAAAACCAGTAAAATCAAAAAAGATTATTTCAATTTTATTAAACTGCATAATAAATCTTCGTCACGAAGTAATTTTCAAAACATAAAAAATAAACGATCTAAAACTTAAATCTTACTCCTTATATTAAAATATAAATCATAGATAACTTCCCTCTCAATGTAAAGAATATCAAAGAATCACGAGTGATTGAATGAAGAGTCAAATTAATTTAATATAAAGATAGAAACTAAATTATTATCAGATATTAAAAAATAAAAGCGACATATTTTGTATTTTAGGAATGTGGGATTATCATAAATTCGATTTTAATCAAGGAGTTTTTAATTTAAAAATTATTATAGTCGTTAAAATCGGAAGAGATGAAGCATAAATATGTTATAATAATATTATTTTAGTCAAGAAAAATATTAAATTTATTTGATATCACCTATTTCAAATGAACCTGAAATTAGATTTTGAGATAACTTTGATTGATTTATTATTTGAGTTAAATTTGTAAATGTTGGATTTCAAATAAAAAGAAATAGAATTAGTTTCATTCCAGTTCAACAAATTTGGAGATTATAAATGAAAATATTCAAAATCTTAAAGGTCAAAGTGGAATAAAACGAGACATCATTACAGAATCCTTAGATAGAAAAATTAAATTCATCTAATGTCAATTTTATGTCTCAAAACATAACCAGTATATTTCTTTAAAATCAAGAACAGCTGTATGGAACAATATTCCCGAATAACATGCGTGAATATAATCAGTGAAGGGAATTAATTTTTATTTTTTTACCTTAAAAATATAATATTTTTGAAACGAGAATAGTATATTAAATCTTCTCTAGAACACAGGAAAATGCAAATATTTCAAGTAAACAAAAAATGTGCCAGAATAATCAAAGAACGCAATGAATTTTTTAAATTATTTTTAGATATATAAATTTGTTAAGTATATGAATTACACATCTTATTTTAAGATTATTTTATTCATGATCTTTTCACTTTTCGACAATTTAAATTTAATTTTGATGAAAAGATATTTAATTTCAGTACATTTTAAAATATAAACTTTATAAATATCGTATTTATTTATTCAACTTTATGTATCATTATATTTAATTGTGATTGATATTTTTAAATTTTGAAATTTTTTAATTTGATTAAACTTTCCATGGTAAAAAGACGTTTAAACTAAAAATTAAACTCTTCCTTGTTGTTTATTAAATAAAATTTTCACATTATTTTTGATTAAAATGATGTTCAATCTATATTTTAACCTGGTAATTATAAATTTTTGAGACTTAATATTTGGAGATATGTATTTTATCCAAAAAATATATTTATATCCTATTTGAAAATTTTTATATGCTTAATATACATGTCAAAACATAATATGTTTTTCATCATTTATTTTAAATAATTAAGTTTCTGTTTTCATATTCTTCATTTATTAAATATTTCACACTTCAAAACATAAAAATATAAGACTTTCGATTTGATTTAGTCATATGTTAAATCTCATTAAATTTCTAAAATACATAAATTGGCAAATTTTTCCTCAATAAATACATTGATTTCTGAATATATTCTCGATGTATATACATGCAAATATCATATATTTTATTTGAAAGACTTCTCTAAGTAGTTTAAAGATATCTAAAACAAGCTATGAATTTTTTTCAATTATTCATATATTAATCAAAATATATTTTTTTAATCTTTTTAATGATTAGTGAAACTTGAGTACATAACTAGAAACAAACGTTATTTATTAGATTTACTTTCTTAAAAATTTTATAAAATACCTTACTTTTAAGAATTACAGTGTAAAATAGGGGATACAAATTTTATTCTACGATCTTGATTTATCGTTCATAAACGTTTTTTGTATTCCTATCAAAGTATAAAAACATAATTTTGTAAAATTTAAACAATTAAATTAAATAGTGGCTTGAGCTTTGACAGATAATTTGAAGATAAATATTAAAACATTTTCCTTAATACATATATAAGCTATTAGATATAAAATTCAATTCAAATTCTTAGTTAATAATCGGAGACGTAGAAATTCACGTTTTAAATATCTGCCAAATACAATATAATTTTTGATTTATTCATTTATCATCGCAAAAAATCTTAAATATTATACGTTTTAAACGATAAAATTTTCGCTAAATAGTTGAAAACTAACCTCAAACCAATTGAATATAAATTTTTAAATTCTATCAACATTAAAATTTTATAAATGTGCAAAAGTTCACAGAATTATAAATAAAATCGAATATGTTATTTAAGGAATTTTATATAAATATTCTTAGATTTAATATTTTGATGAGAAAAGACTTCTATACTCGATTACATTAAATACGAAACATGGACGACTATTTTATAAATTGAATAACTCATATAAATTAAAATTATTGGAGTTCAAAACACTAAACGATTGATAAAAAAATGTTCAAGATGTATAAAAATAATCTTTTGATGATCTGAACATCGTGTAACTATATTAATGTTAGAAAGCATACGTAATGCCATTTTTGATGCTATTTATTCAATTTTTAAATGAAATCGAATAAAAATTTCTTATAAATTTTCGAATATTTGCAGTTTCTCAAAGTTAAACAAATTAAAACAGAGTTTCGAAATTTTCTACTGTATATGTTTTTATCTTTTGATTGTTCTTCGTTTCAAAGTAGGATACCAAACTGTTTAAATAGAACACTATATTTTACAGAATTAAAAGATTTCTAAAGTAATTATGTCATGAATTTTTACAAAACATACATTTTAGGTTTTATTGACGCCTTTAGTGTCACACGCAATTTTTATTTCCTGATTATTTCAAATACTACTGTTACAGTCAACTAGTATTTTAATTAAAATGGAGAATTCAAACTTATATTGTAGCTGATGGTAAAATAAAGAGTTTACCACCTTTTTAATCGAATATTGATGTCTTCATCTTATATTTTATCAAAAATAAATCAATTTATTCTAAATTAATTATATTATATGTTATGATTAAATCAAGGTTTTTTCTAAATTAATTTTAATAATAATTTGAAAAAGTTATAAACATTATTTTAATTAAATAAAAAAGGACTATTTTATTATGTAACAGTCAAAATTACAAAATATTTATAAACTGATGAAATAAATTGATTTTCTTTGATAATTTATTCAAAAAATAAGGAATATAATTCATTTATCGATTTAGTATTTACTTTAATTTTTATACTCAAAGAGAGATTTTATAACATTTTTCGAATCATGAAACTAAACATTTTTTATTTGATGAGTATGTTATGATGTTTAAAAAATTTGTCATTTCACAAAGTATTGCTGAAAATGATTCTTCAATAAAAATCTAACTTTAAAATAATAAACGAGATATGATAAAATAAGTTTCAATCTTACATCACAGATAATGCTTTCATTAATATATTTCGACATTAATATTAAAAATTTTAGTCTTAATGAGATAAAATATTTTAATTCAATTTTTTATCTGAATAAATACAGAAATTTGAACAAAGAATGGTTTGTGTAATTTATGAGTATTTAATATGGTTTATAATTTACAGTAAAGTAGAAATTTATATTTCTTATGTACATTTACATCTTTTAAAAAATTTTTATAATATATGGCAACTAACATACATTTAGAAAAGTATATTTGAAAACGAAATGTTAAGATATGACTACAATCAAGAACATTCTCTAGATTCGATCGCAAAAATGAAAATAATACCGCATCCCTAAATTTTGATTTCAATGATTTTTGAAATGATGGAATATTGTTACGATAATTTAATTATTTTGATCTTTTTTCCTTTTTTTATCGCGGCATAAGAGGAATAATATTCAATTGATTATATATAGATTTGAATTATTTTTTAATACTTAATAAAAATTTGCTCTTTTTAAAAAGAAATTTAATCGTCAAAGCATATCAGATATGGTATATAAGCTACCTTATAATTAAAATCTCTCATCTTACAAAAAATAAAGTTTACTATAGCATTCCCCAAATTTTGGATGAGCGATCACCTAGAAGTAAAAAATCGTAACTACAATTCCAAATTTATATGACGAAATTTTAATTTTCAAAACTAGAAATTTCGAATTACGTTATTTTACAACTTTACTCATAACTTATTCACTCTTTTCTTTGCGAAAGATAAATGTATGTCATTATATATGTGAAATAATTATCACGCAATCTGTTAAATTAAAAATACAACAACCAATTTTTGTTTTCATATCAATTGAATGTAATTATTTTTCTTGGTTAATTTTAAATATTTAGAAACATACTATTACACAATTTAAAATATATCATAATATGAATATTTTTTCTCGTGTATGTAATATTATCAAAAAATATCTTAGTATTACCTGCTTAATATATTGATTCTAGATAACCTGAAATTTGGTTGTCTTTTTAATTTGTTCTTTTTATTTGTCATTATATCAGTTAGATAATGTGTATAAATATTTAAATCTTATGGCAATCAGATAATCTCGAAACATTTATTCACAATTCTTTAACAGATAAACTTTAAGATTTTGAAATTCATCCGTTTATGTGAAATGATGATTCTTTAAATCTCAAATTGAACTTTGACACAATTAAATGAATATTCTTCGCTTTTATTGTTATATTAATTGTTTTTTAAGAAGTTATTTAAGACCAAACTAATTGAAGTCCTCTCCAATTTTCAGAAATTTAATATAAATACTAAATATGTTCTAAGTATTTTTTTGATTAGGTATTAGTTGAAAAGTATAATAATCTCAAATGATCCAAAGGATGGAGCAAAGAAAAATTTTATATATCTTGAACCACTTAGGCAGTATTTGACGAAAAATTGTGTCATATAATTTAATTTCTATAAGAAGGATTCTTGTGTCAATCTGATTGTTATCTTTTGATATTATCAATCATTAAATCAACCAGATATTAATTTTAACTATGTTATATTATTAAATTTATTTTTAATACAAATACTTTTTCATAAAAATGGCTTGACTTTAAGTGAATACAAACTGATTTATATAAGTTTTCTGATTTTCAAAAAAAATCGTTTATATATTTTCACAATATTGAGATGTTGTATTCCTGGTTAGGAAACTCAGCATATTAAATAAAATGATTTAAGTTAAATTATCAAATTAACCATATACTTGATATTTCGTCGAAATTAAAAAATCTACTTTTCTAATTTAAGAGACATTCTATTTATTCTATGCATACATAAACTAATTTATTGACATATCTTTTTCAAATAAAAAAATTTACATAAGTGAAATTAAGCGTAAAATGTTTAAAGATGTCTTTAATCTAATAACTTTTTATTAACAACACTAAACTCTAAAGTATGACCATTATACAATCGATAAAAAAATATAACTCTTATATTGACATGTATTATCAACTCTATGAATAATGAATCATTATGAGAATAAGATTTGTATATTTTGTTTATAATAACTTATGAAATACTACGTATATATGTTATTTATTACAATTATATTATCTTTATTTTCAAAGGATTTTTACAAATTACTCTTAATCAATAGCTTATCTAAAATTTTATCATAAAACATACCTCTTCAAATTATCCTGGGTATTGATTTTAAGTTTAGATGAGTTATAAATTTATAAAATTAATTTTCAAGGTTTTTAACTGATATCAAAATAATTTTCGCTGAAATTAGGTCATCATAAAACTAGTCAGTAGATATTTTTGAATTCAAACTATACTTTAAATACACACTATATTCGTTCAATTAAAATGATCGGTATATAATTAGAGATATAATTACATAAAATATTGAGTAATTAATTATGATCTTGATTTTGTGGTTTATTTAGTTTTCAAAATTGGTTATTCTATAATTTGATCTATTAATTCATAATAATTTTATTAATTTTTTCATTTGTAATCAATTTTTTCCTTCTTGGTTTAATTTAATAAATCGCGGAATTAAAACGTACGATTTTGAGAAACATGAATCAATGTATTCGTTCATTAAATTACTAAAGATATTTTCATGATGGTGTTGATTATTTTCATATTTTGTATGTATGTTATCACTTAGCGTGTTTATATGTTGATTTTTCATGATATAAAACACATTAATTTCATAGTATTTTTGAATATTAATTGAGTTATTTGTATGTTTTAAAATTCCTGCATTAATCAGATTTTATAGACCGCTGAAATAAGTTTTGTAGGTTTCTCTCATTAGGACCAATAAATAATTTTATTATCAATAAACGTTGCGTTATGGTCTATTCTGCCAAGTATCTCATGGATTATTGTTCGAATAACTAGCAGAGGATGCAGCAAACAAAATGTAATTTAGCGTTTAAAAAAAGAGTTCAATATTTCGTGATTTATAAAATCTTAAACGTCAATTTATCTGAAGTTACTCTTTGATTAGAGTTGAACAAAAAGTTTCAATGAATTAATCAACTTTATTTTAATGTGACTTCATCAATTATAGGTTATGAAACTGATCAAATTTTTCTGTTTGTGGATTCTTTTAAGTCTCCAAAAGTATTAAAATAACATACGCCTAGATATAATTTAAATTCAAACTTTTCAAATCAAATATTTCTGTATTGTTAAATTTTTTATGCAGCTTTGATCAATATTTCATTGTTTCAATATCTCATTTTAAATCAATGCAAGAAAGTCTACTTGTGTTTAAATTACATAAGTGTGACATATCCATGGGCAATCAAAAATATATTTAAATTTAAGATTATACATTCAAATATATCCATAAATTATCCTAGATTTTTATGATTATTCGATGATATGATGTTTAGTTTGTTTAGATTCTCATACGTCATGGATTATTTTAAAAGTAATTTTTAACTTACCTCATTAAATCAATAAAAACAGTTATTTTTACTCATAATAGGCCAAAATAATTTTTATACACTTCAAAGAAATCAGTAAAAATTCAATTTTGTTTCATTCAAATGAATGTTTTTGTGATATTGGAAAATTGTTAAACATGTCGGATGTCTAGAGATGAGGTTGTTATTTCATATTTTATAGTCTTTAAGTTGATTCAGTAAAATGCGATTCAGTGTTTCTATCCATTTGAACGTTCCATTGTAAATTTTAAAAACTCTAAAAAAACATTTTGAGCGAAAAAATTTACCTTTAAAGGTTAATCGACGACAAGAATATTACATTTTATATCAACACTTTGGTTTAGATTTTGTTTTAATCATTGATATTTTATCGAACAAACTTCTGAAAAATAACTAATTTTTCAAAAAAAACGATTTTATCTCATTAAATTCGATATAATTTTGATTTAATTTTAGTGGCCATGATTATATCATTTTAATGTATAAATTTATATTTTCATGTATCTTTATCAATAATTTACATTACATTTTTTATGTTCAGCAATTGATATCTTTGGCATTTCTTATTAAAACCTCATCTTATGATGTTAATATTTCAAGTATTTATGAAATAATAACTCACGAGAAAGTGAATATTTTTATTTTTCTTGTCTCTTTTTATACTGTGAGGAGATAATAATGTCATTTAAAATACTTTCTTACGATTAATTTAACAAAAATCGATTCCATTTTTCTTTCACATTAAAACGCATAATTTGAATTTTTCGGAATATTTTGTGTTTCTTCAGCTGATTTCTAGAAGTCAGAAATTTAAATACTTTTTTGAAAGTTGTTTGATATGATAAATAATCTAGGTAATTTAAAAATTTAAGTTTTGTAAGGTTTATGACAATAACGTTGCACAAAAACATTATGTTGAAAAGGTATTTACATATCTCAAGATAAATAAAAACTATAAAAATGACGCCAAATTTAAACTGTGAGATTTAAATGTTTATCTTTTCATTTTTATCCTTTTATGGTGAAAAATAAGAAAATAAGTAAATATCTTACATGTTATGGGATTTTTCTTGTTAATAGATATCATATCATTTGTCTATATACATCACAATATTAATAACATGATTTATGAAAAATTAAATCATTAATATTTGATATTCCTGATGTGTAATTGACATAATAATTTTTAGAATATTTATAAATAAAATATCTCTAGTTGTTTAATTCAAGACATAATTAAATTAAAAATATCACAAAATCTTTTTATAATTTTTATTTATCAGTGTATGTATTTTTATTAAGTTTTGAAATTTTATTGTCAAAAATTCTTTATTTATAATACATAATTAGTTTTATGTTGTTTACATATGGATCTTGGGAATCAGAAACCTCTTTATTTACAGTTTTCGAATCTTTTTATAACTTGTATGATATTTTTTGCTATAGAGATAGAGAAAATATAATAGATCAAATCATTTTCATTTCATAAAAAAGCGTAAATTTTAATGATTTTTATTTTTAATATATATTTATTATGGTATATCGAGTTTTTATGAAAATTATAAAATAACTTTATTCTAAAATAAACCAGAAAGAATAATTTTATTATGTTTTATTAATGTCTCAAAACATCATTTGTGTATTTTTTCATTTTACTCGATTTTTTTTCAAGCTAATAAGATTTAAATTTATGATTTGTTAAAAAGTAAAAAAGTCGTTTTATTCGTTTTTAAAACTAAAATTTAATTGAGATTTTTTATGAATTTATGCTTTAATGATATTATTTATGTTTTTGCATTTCAAAAGAGTAAAAATTTTAAAATATTCCAATTATTTTAGAATAACTTAATTTTAATGGGTAAAATTAATTGAATTATTCATATCAAGTCATATCATGATTTTATTTTAACGTAAATATATATGATCATCAAAGTAGAATTTTTTTAATTATGTCCAATAAAATAAATATTCTTTTGATAATGTAAAAATAATTTGAATTTTTATCGCAAGAAATACTTTAAAATAATTCCGTATGTTTAATTAAGGAAATTTTCAAAATGATAAATGAATAATTTTTATGGTAAAATGATAAAGAAATCATTTAATATAGGAAATTAATCCATTAATTTTCTATTTTATTCTATTTATTTAGCTTCAGCATATTTAAGTGTCTTTTTATATGAAATTCCCACGACAAAAAGTTTGAAGTAGATATAAATTATGACACATTCCCATCGTATTTATATAAATTCTAATTTATTATTTCAAAATAAGTTTAAAATAGAATATTTAATTTTAACATAAATTTACTCATTAATCTTGGTAAATATTAAAAATTGGTTTTATTATTAGTTATTCTAAACCATGGTTTATTTAAAATTCATTTGATGTTGCGATATCAGCTCGAATGTACTTTTTATAAAAATATTTATATATCAAGATTTTCAAATAAATCTATGAATTTACAAATTAATAATTATTTTTTGAATTTTTTCAAAGAATCTTCTAATAAGGTAAAGATATTTTGTGTTGAAGCAGAAAAATGCCTCTATAATTCATAGTTGAGCTGTTATTAACTTATTATTTGATGATGTTATTGATTTATATTTCAGAATAATATTCAAGTTAATTTTCTAATTGAGTAGGTTCTCTGATAAGATTTTTATTGCTGATGATAAATTTTGAATTTAATTATATATTTATTTTGTCGAGATAACTTTTTATTCAAACGTATAATTTCATTAAATTTTCACGCAATTATATTGATTTATGATCTAAGAGTCTAATACTTAATGATTGTTTTATACTGAAATTTTTTAATATATTTGTATTTTATCGAATTAAATGCTCGCATATTTAATTGGTAAAAGATTTTTTATATTAATTTGAATGAAATAGATTTTATGTTAATAAAAGTAACTTTGAAAATTATTTTGATACGTTTTTGAATAATTCCATAAAAATTATTAAAATATTTATAAACCTTTAAACATCCAAATTTGAATGAATTTGATTCTATTTTATGAAATAAAATTAAAAAATGGCATTAAATCACGGAAAATATATTTATTTCAAAACTAATTTTCTTTCTTAAATTTATATTTTAAATAAAAAAATGAATATCACATTAAATTGATTTATGAGGATTTTAATCTGAATCAATTTGTTATATAAACTAAAAAAATCAGTTTACTAGATTAGGTGTTGATGTTGATAAAATAAATAAAATACGTGATTAAAATATATTTTGAATAAATAATTTATTGATTTTACAACATATTAAAATAAAAATATAACTTAAATTATTTAATTTTTGTCAGATATAACGCATTTCAGGAATAAAATACGTTGTTTAAATCTTAATAGCTATGAATTTAGCGAGAACATTTAATTAAAAAAAATAAATCAAAATAAAATTTAAATTAAGATATAAAGAGATTTTCGAAAAAATGTGTAAAATGTCAAATTTTAGATTTTATCTAATGTGAAATTGAATAATAAAAGCTTTATTTTACAGTTTATCTGTATATTTAATAAAAATGAAAAACAATTTTTAATTAAATAAAATAATAATTATACCCTCAAAATTTTCTCTTATTATGCTCAACTTAAAATGTTTGAAAGGGAAAATATTTTAAATAATGTTTATAATATTTAAATGGAAATATGTAAATTCTGTAATCATGTTAAGACAAAAAAACTTTCAAATATATAATTATCTTATTTATTCTTTCATTTAATGTCATATAATATACTTGGTTGCATGATTCATTGATAAAAATAGATGAAGAATTGATTTATCTTGAAAAATAATAAATTAAATGTTAAACAATTATACTTATAGATTAATTTAATATTTTGCACATTAACTGATTGATTTTTGATGAATTTTAATTTTTAAATTAAAAACACAAGAAAAAACTCAAAATAATGTGTTAATTAAATTGAATAAATTCAAAATATCAAATGACAATTGAAAGTGGAAACTATATTGTTCTTTGAAAAGAAATAAATTGGCTATGCTGTCAATCATACAATATTCAATGCTTTAAAGATAATTTTATTTGTCTTAGAAAATTACAAATATTTATGAAAACATTCAAAATATTTGATATTCCGTATCTATAGTTATTGACTAATTTCAGAGTATTTTTGATAAAATTTAATATTTTTATCCTCTGCTTTATAATCAAATCAAAACTATCTCTTTATTAGTTTAATTTTTCGTCGAATGTCTATATTTTGTAATTTTCATTTAAAAGTAGATAAAATTTAAAGATGGTTCTGTTAAAAATATTTAGATGCTTCGATTGTTTGAAAGTTTCTCAGATAATAAACACAAATCATATACAATGAATAATATATGAAAAACGAAATACACCAAAAATATTAGAATCGAGGATAATTGTTTTTTTCAATTCTTGATAGGATCCATAACTTTTATTGAAGATAATCAATAAATTTAATCAAGCTACACAAGAGAACGTTCTAAAAATTGGATTGCACTCAAATTTACATCATACAATATGATATTTTATTAAATTAAATTTTTATGTAATGAACAAATTTTGGAAAAAATCATGAACCTCGATGAATATAAAATGGTATTAAATAGACCGGATAATCAAGTTAAGATTAATTAAAATTGATTTAGTTGCGAGATTTGAATGTGATAATGATAACATGTTTAAACCGCCTCAATACTTATCATCGAAAAAATTGTTTCAAAATAAAATTTTCAAAAATACAAATAAAACCTGAAAATTTGAACTTCCAATGTAATGTTCATTCATGAAAGTTTACGATGGTCATTTTAATTCAATGGTTATTTAACAAATAAAGAAAAAATTTTAAATTATCGTTGGAGTAAATAAAAAATTAATAATTCATTCTTGACAAATATCTACGTGAAGTGACTTAAATTATTAAAGAGCAGTTATATTAATAAATTTCGAAAAGGAAAAGTAAAAAAAATTGACAAACTTTGTTAAGATAAAATATTGAAATTCGTAATAGCAATCAAAATTAGTAACTCAAACAATAAAAAAGATCTCATGACAAAATGCATTGAAATCGTAAATTACTTTCTATGGTTTAAAAGCATGAAGAAAAGTTAGATTAATGTACGTTGGCAGATATAAAATAAAAGATATACCACACAATTTCATGGCAAAAATTAAAATATAATACATTTATTGAAGTAATTTACGTTGTCGAATTTATGAAATCTCTTCAACTAAATCGAATAAAATCCCCAAATGAAGAAATCTCATGAAAAATTCATGAAATAATCATGGATCAATATCAAAAGAAAATATTGATTTAAGGATAGTTTGCGCGTTCTGTAAACAAATTCATTTATAAGGTCAATGTAATAGGTATGATTTCAGCTTTTGGAAAAACTCTAGCTTTTGATAGATCCTGCAGAATTTTTTAAGGTTTACATGCGAAGAAGAATTACTGTTGAATAAAACAGTGTTTTATGTAAAATCGCAAGTATCAACATTCAGGTATATGCGCATCACATTCAGTAAATCACATCAATTAAGTTATATTCATTAAAATCTTCAACATTGTTGACAGCTGAACCAATGTTTATAACACTTTACAGTTTCACTGTATTATTTATTTTCTTCAAAAGATATTTTTCTGAAAAAATAATGAAATAAAACTTGACGTGATTTTTAATAAATCTAAGATTAAGCATTCGAGATAGTTATCAACTATCTAGTTAAGAATAAAAAACAAGTATTTTTAACTTTTGAGAATCAATAAAAATAAAAAACATCTGGACATAAATAGTTATTCGTTAAAAATTTGAGCCAAGTCTAATCGATGGCATCAAATAAAGATTAAATTTATGATCTGTCTCTCGATTATCCATTATAAATATCAATAGTTAAGATTAACAAAACAAAAACGAAAACCCTTATATATCTCAGGTAAAAATTTTTCAAAATATGCTTTAAAATTGGCTCATAGTCATTTTTGAGTTTAAATGGAATCAATTTAAAATTTTTATGACAGTCATAATTCACAAATCACTTCCATTGTATTATCTATTAACTGGAAAAATAAATTCGTCAAAATCTACTTAGAATTTAAATCATTATCAATCTTTTTTTTAATTTCAAGACATTTCAAAAGATATTAAAAATGTTTTAAACCTAGATATATACCATAAATATTATTCTTTCCTGTTTGAGAGGCTTTATAAAATATTAATATATTAATATTGGACAGATAAAGTCTTAGAAATTGCCCAAATAACTCTTGATTAAATTTCCAAAACATCATATTTAAAATGTTTCGCTTAATGTCAAAGTTTAAAGTCTTGATTATTTGATTATTTTAAAATGTATTTTTGAAGTGAACGATAACATTCGAAATGACTTATAATGAAAATTTTTAATGATCATGAAATAGCTGTAAACTATCAATTGAAAATTAGAATAAAATAAGTAGTATAATACATTCGCAGATCGAAAAGTTACCAATATTTTCCATATCGATACGTAATAGAGTTGACAGAACCACAAGAAAATTATGGAGAGTATATGAGGCTTCTTCTCCTCCAGTAAAAATGTAATATCCATTAACCAGTGTATATTTAATTGAAAATTTAATCTTATGATCTGACTTGTATATTGATGAGATTTTGTAAATATAAAAATTTTTGTACATATATTTATAATTCTATCTATTAATATGAATCAATGATCATGAACGAGATGCACTCATTAATATTGGAAGAATAATATTAACAAAAATGCTATTTATAACAATATCATAGTTACTCATCTTAAGGTTTACTAGTTGGGCTCGTTTCTTATTTATTTTAGTCAGAAAACAGATATTTTATATCATCTTAAATATACAAACATATAAGCATTCCTCATTTTTCATAAAAAATAAATATATGGTCATTTTAGTGATTGCATATGAATCTATTATACGTGTATTCGAAATTTATCAAAAGTTTCAAACCAAGTTGAAATTTGCAAAGATGAATATAAGAGAATTAGGTTGAACAATTATTTGAAAAACGATGTCTCTATAAAACAGAAGAAAAATATTCTGGATTGTATAAGGATACGTTTATCATAGAAAAAATAATCCTGAACTCAGACGAGATCAAACTTCCAAAACTCATGACAAATCATCACATTGATGAATGCATTAGAATATATAATATACATGAATGTTTCAAATCTCTGTATTGTAAGAATTTAAATAACTAAAAATATTGGTCAGCAAACGTAGATAACCATCTATTCGTATTTAAAACCTCCTAGCCTATGTATGATTTCATCATATATATATTGGTGAAATATAGAAAATTTAATTCTAAAGATAAATTTGCAGAGAAAATAACACAATTTAACATTCTAAAATTTATCATTTCTGTGATGAAAGCAGGGCATTTTTCACATTCATATCATATTTGATCTGTCAATATGTCAGTGGAATAAAATCAAATTTAAAAATATATCAATCAAATTTATATTCATAATCAAACTCATCAATCCTGATTATGAAATGTTTGTTCAATCGTTGAAATTTTAAGTTAATAGCTAGATGATGATCAATCTTTTTATCAATTTATTAAGTATTTTTATTTGAAGATTCTCAAAATGCAAATTTTTAAATATATATACTATGAAAGAAATCACGAGATTTATTTTCTTAAAATAAAATCGGGAAATTACAAAAATATTAAAATAAACATGGCACACACAAAATGGTTGAATTATTCACCCTGTGCAGCCTAACATAGCGAAGTGCCAAATTAAAGTTGAAAAATCATAATTAATGAAATTATTTAAAATGGATCATAACCTGTGATATAAGAAATTAAATTTTGAATGTTTGAGGACTCAATCATAAAATTTTACTTGAATTTAACAAAATAATGAATCCTTATTTAAATAAAATGGCCACTATCATAAAAGATGAACACAGTGAAAACGAAGAAATAATTCACATTAAACGAATTGAGATTTCATTAAAAATAAAACATCTATATTTTAGAGGTGTATTTTAACGATTTAAAAAAATGTAAATCATCAGAAAAACTTACAGAACGCTTTCAAATGTATAAATTATCACTCGAAAAACGATTGGATCCGTTTTAATTAAAAATCAAATTATAATGACTCAGGTCTAAAGCTCAGAAATTCAAAATCAGATAAACTATGTATAACAAAGCACATTTTTATCGAAAGAAGCATAATAAATGCATAAATACTCTTAAAAAATCAAATATTGAATTGAACATCTTTAATCCGATTTTTTCTGATGAGAAACGTTTTTTTAAAGATATGGTATTTTTCTCGTAAAGATACATTAGATGAATGCTAATGTTAGAATCTTGCATAAATTTAAATGCAATGTTGAATCCTGAGGTGTTGGTGATAAATTTTATAACTTATTGATACATGCAAAATATGAAAAATTTAAAACCAATAACCTGATTTTTCCTATCATTGTAAATCTACTCTTTATAAGTTATAAAATCAAACATCTTTACCAATTTCGAAGTTAACTCACAAGATCTAATTATTGAAAATGTAGTTTTATAACAATCAAAATTTATAAATTGATGTTTGTTTGCATGGTTGTGTTGACGCATAAAGAAATTATAAATTGCCTTATCAATAATACATATTAAATTTTCGTAGACTTGATGTCAATGCATGTTATCAAAAATTACTTTATTCAGACAACTATTTTTGTTTAAATCTGATTTCTCATAACCTAAACAAGAATTCAAATCTTTTTATTGATTCAAATTAACTGAAAATTTTTGATGCAAAATACTGTTTAGAATAGACAATGCGTCGCAGAATATGCTCATTACTATGAAGGCTTTAATAAATGATGAATTTCAATGTTAGGAACTCATAAAAGCATATATTAAATAAAAATAAGAGATCAATAAGGTAAATACAATTGTTTAATAGTTAGGATATATTATATCGTCATATCAATCATTAAAATATACTATTAAATCTGAATTTTAATTCTGTTATTATATATTCAAAAGGCCTTTCAATAATACTCAGAGAATTCAATTTCTTCTTAAACATAAAATCGAAAGAGTTGTTTAAACTAATTTTGTTAACTCGAAATAAGTGCCTGAATATCATATAAAATAAATTAATTTGTGAATATTTTGCATACTTTAAAATTTTTCCATCTAAATGAATAACACTGAATACTATCCTAGACAAAAACTGTTTTATCTGTTATGAAATAGTTCAAAAGTGACAAGCGATGTATAGACATAATGTTCAAATTTAACTTAAACACTGATGTTAGAATCATAAGCACAACGTTTCAGCTGGACAACAAAAGAACTTTTTATCAAACAATGGTAAAATTAAATAAAATTTTTAACTTGATTTTATTCAAAATGAGTTAAAATATTGACAAAAATATTTCAAAATTATGAAGAGTTGCAAGGCGAAGAATTACGAATAAAACAAAAGTTGAAATTTATTGTTTTCAATTCTTGAAATGGTATGGTAGATATTAATTACTGTAAAGTTGAATGAAACTAATTGACTAAAAATTATAATCGTCTATGATAACAACGCTAATAGTTAAATGATAGAGTTATATCTCTGCGTAATACTGTGAATAGCTTGATATACGAATTAATTTTATTTATTTATTTAACCATATATTACAATTTTATAGTAATTAAGGATATTTTCAATGAAATATAGGTTACAAAGATTGGTTTTCACAGTACAATGATGCTATTATTGGGATGACTCATTGATTTATAATCTTATAAATGTCATATGGATTAAAATTTTTTCGATCTAGTTATTTATTAATATCACATGTTTATTAACGTTTTTATCAAGCAAAAAATGTAAAAAATATAATTTAAGGCGAATGTACACAATTAAAAATAATATTTGTCTGCCATACGATAAAATGAAAAAACTAAAGCTTGCTCAAAATTTAAAAAATATTATGTATTTCATGATAAGAAAAATTATAAATATTTGATTTATTTATCCTACAACGAGATTCTTACCTTTATATTGACATCCATATATTTAGATATTGCATATAAAAATATTATTCTGAGTTAAAAAACTTTATAATCATATGCTTTTGTCATTTATGTACTCATGTGAAACTTAACTTTAACAATCTGTACCAAATAATAAGTTCGTAGATAAACACATTAATATATGGCTTATGGAAATTCGAATAATCAAATAATTCTCATGTTCTAACTACGATATACTGAATACTACTAATCAATAAATATTGTAAAACTGTTATATAGCTATATTTGAAGCTAAATACATATCAGATATTGAAAAACATTGAACCTTTATTCTTCTTAAAATTGAAATAATAAATTTAATAAAATATATATCATTAAAGTTAACATTTTAAACCGTTATAATACGTGAAGAAATCCTACGTTTGAGTGAAAAAATCTTCCAAAATAATTCAAAACATCAATTTCACTTTTCAACTATAAAATAAAAATATGATGAAAATTTATTTTTATGTATCTTTGTATAAATTAGATGGGATACAGATACTAAATTATTGATTTTTGCATAAATTATTTATCATGATAAAAACTAATTTCAATAGTTATATCATAATTTAGAATTTTTAAATGAAACGAATTGTCTTGGCATTTTGAAGACATTCATTGTATGAATCTTAAAGGTTGTTTCTCCATTCTTGAGTCAATTCTTTAAAATTATGTTTACACTTGATATATAAAACTTTGTGATAATTTCATGTTTATGAGAAACCTTAATGGACAAACCAAATTTGTAATTTATTCTATATATAGGTGAGATTTGAAAAAATCATATTTAATGAAACTATTTTGTATTTTTAAGGTATGCTCAATTTAACTGTAAAGCTAATCAACGCTTTTGATCATCATAGTATACTTTGAAATGCTCACATTAAATAAATTATTAAAGAGTCAAACATATTTTCGAGAGCTCAATTCAGTAAATGATGAAATAAATACACTCAGGAACTACAAACTAAAATATGAAAATGTAAAATCTGTTTTTGTCATTTAATATTAACCGTGTTAAATATTGTAAATTTATTGTTAAGTACATTAAAAAATTCCCTCAATTAAATAAATGAACATATTATGATATTAAAAACTAAAACAAATAAGTTTACTCCGTAGTATTAAACATTTAGATGTTACTGATTCTTATTGTGGTGATTTTGTTGAAAAGTGAAGAATTATATTCTTATTTGAAAAATATTGAATATTTAGATATCAATTAAAGTTAATCTTATATTTTCATTCGAAAAAATTTTACGGTTAAAATACTAAAACTAAAATTTTCAAGATCTATGAATGAGATTTGATTTTTAAACCAATTAATAAAATAAACACTCAGATGTTCTTGATGGTCTTTAAGATAAAAATCTCATTTGAAAAATTATTGAAAAAGAAATTTCTAGCAGATAATTTTAAAGACATTTGATTATAAAACATATCTTGATCTGACCTATGTTATATTTTGTTTAAAATATAGTTATGGTAAATTTATGTTTGTACATTATAATAAACAAACATATACGAGATTTAATGACGTTTTAAGGCATCTTTTATTTATCGAAAAGTTGAAAACGTATTTAAATTTTAATTTATCTACACTTAGAATATTATCCAAAAGTATGCTTATTGAATAATATAATAATTATAGTTAAAAATTATATCTGAATTTTATCTCCATGCATGATAGGATGCAGTTATGTACAACAGAATGCTGCAATTATATATCTGAACGTTTCTTTAAACGTTTCCTTTTATACATAATAAGTCTGACTTTTTCAATCTAAATATCCTTAACCAAAATTATGTATGGGTTCACAAATATACGAATACACAGCTGATATGATAGTCTATGTACAGAAAATTAATTTTTGCGTTCTTTAATTCTTATTTAAATTATTTTACACTTCCGCTTTCTTGAACAATGGCTTATAAATTTTC
>JALDNG010003735.1:0-24078 GCA_024349245.1 Neodontobutis hainanensis
TCTGACAGCGTTTGTCATCCAGCCGGCCCTGAGAACTTCTGAATGAGTAAAATGATTTGATTAGGTTGAGGCTAATGACCAGGGGCATACTTAAATCCATCTGCAGCGTTTTCTTTGGTCCGGCCCCTGATTCAGAGTGCTGTCAGCAGCTTGTACCGCCGACTTTGCACTGATCCAAATGCAGCACAGGAAAACGGTGGACTGTGGTGGAAAGAAAAAAATGTTCAGGTATGAAGTCTCTAAAACTAAAGGTAGGTACTCAAGGTCACGTTGTCTTAATCAAAAAGTAAAAACAAAACATTTTAGTCAAAAAATGCATCATAAAAGGGACATGACTTGAAACATGTTTGGTTCAAATGTATGCTTTTTGTTTTGTTTTTTTGAGTCCATCTAAACTGAAAATCTACAGGACCAGTGTCTTAAGTAATTACTACGTCTTTTTGTTGAAATTATGAAAATACAAGTTAGCAAAATTTTGTAGGTTTCATCTGGGTGCTGCTAATCACCAGATCTGATTACTTCCATAATCAGGTAATAAAAATACTGAGTTCCAAAAATGCAAAATGTTTATCCTGAGCACCTCCAGTAAATCAAAAAGAATAAAATAATAATTCAGTTGAAATGAACAAACCAGGTGATAGCAAACAGAAAGCGTGTCCTACATTTTGAAGGGCAAAATACGGAACAATATGCTACCTAAATTATGAAATATATTATCTTGTCTAGCTCCCTAAACATTAATAACTTATGTCGATCATGGGACTGTGACAAAACAGCGAACACTGATGGACAATAATTTTAGGACTTAGGTATTTTAAGTCTATAGAAGTTTCAATTGAGCCAATAATGACGTTCAACTAAAATGTGGGGCAAAATATAATTTTAAATAAGTAAAAAAATGATGGGAGGTCCCTAGCTCAGTTGGTAGCCCACTTGCAAATACGCAAACAATCTTGGACAGGTCATTTGCCCAATAATAAATAATAATAAACTTTATTTTATAAAGCGCCTTTAAAGGCAACTTCTCAAAGCGCTGTACAAAGACAAGCAATACAAAGCTCAAACAATAAAATAACATCAACAATCAAAACTAAAAAATTAAAACAATAAAATAACAGCAACAATCAGTGCTAATTTAAAATTAAAACAATAAAACATCAACAATCAAATGCTAATTTAAAAAAATAAGTCTTAAGTCTGCCTTTAAAAATGTCATAGCCCTGTGCTTCCCTAAGATCAGGAGGCAGAGAATTCCAAAGGACAGGAGCATATGAAGAAAAGGCCCTGTCACCCATAGATCTTAAGCGTGTTTGAGGAACAGACAACAAGTTGGATTGTGCAGAACGCAATCTCCGAGTTGGGATATATGAAGTTAACAACTGAGATAAATAATAAGGGGCCAAGCCATGTAATGCTTTACATGTCAGCATCATAATTTTAAAATCTACTCTGAATCTGACTGGGAGCCAGTGTAATGACTCCAGAACTGATGTGATCGCAAACCCTGGTCCCAGTCAATATCCTGGCGGCCGAGTTTTGTACATATTGTAGTTTTTTAAGTGTGGCTTTAGAGACTCCGGCTAGAAGGGCGTTACAGTAATCTATCCTAGAGATAACAAAGGAATTCATCAGCTTTTCAGCTACTGAGAAATTTAGCATAGGACGTAGTCTAGCTATATTTCTGAGGTGTGTCTGGCCCTGTTTCCTGACAAACTACTGTCTGCTGTCAATTAATCCAAAAAGGTAAAGAAATCTTAACATTTTAGATGTGGCAAGAAACAAGACCAGTCTAAAAAGCAGTGGATAAAATGAATGCAAATGTTCTCTGTGGGACACTAGTGTTGTTAAGCAGTAAGAGTCTTCACCCTTTTTTTTCTTTTTTTTTCACTTTTTGTGCTCCCATGTTTATTATTAAATCAACATATTCTATTTATTAATTTAGTAAAAACACACTGTTGTATTTTGTGTCAATGTAAATCAATTTATCCTTTTTTATAAAAGAAGGCTGTACAGGTGTCTGTGTTTTTATGGTAACAGTTGAATAGACTTGCTTCAAACGACACATACCACATAAGAAACATCTGCAGGGCATTCAAAGTGAACAATGCCAGACCTTTTAGCCGTCTTGACAGAATAAACTACATTCATTTAGACATACCTAAATGACTAACCCTGCTGTACCATCAATACTCAGCATATGGACACGTAGGCCACCAGCTCTCGTCGCCCATCTTCCTGAATGACACGGGCTGACCTCTTCCTTCCTGACGTCAACGCAACAAAGAAGCCGGTTGACTCACAGCTGCGGGCGCACACAGCATGAGGTGTCACCGACACACCACTGTAAAGGCACAAATCAGGTTAGGCCCACAGTGGCAGTGAGCCGCTTGTTGTTCCATCATTAGCTGACGGCTATTGTTGAGGTAAATGGGGGCCTGCTGGGGACCTGCAGAGAGGGCTTGTCATTACACTATGAACCAGGACAATGTTAACAGCAGCGTGTCCCTCGATGCATTCAGTCAATCAGTGGACATTAGTCTTCTTTGTAGTGTTTTCTATTAGTGTTTGTACTACGCAGATTTAATGGAATTATCTATATTATATGAAGATGGTTGATATGGCTTCCAATCAATATGGATTTGTCAAACCTTTTCCATGATTGCAGTTAATTAAACATTTTAGTCCTCGTATGTCGGCCTACTGTAAATTGAACTAACTATTAAAGCTGGATAAAAAAAATCATACAGAAACTGGAATATAGTTTCAAATAATTTCATATAATATAACACTACTGCAGTTAAAGCAGAGGCTTTTCAAACTCGGTCAGGATTGTAGATTTTATCAAAAGTACCATGTGGGAAAATTAAGAGTCTAAAACATAAATATATTATCTCCATAAACCACACTCTAACCACAATCACAGAGAAATGCCGGGGGTAAAATTTCAAATATTGTACTGTTTTGCCTGTTTTTATATTTTGTACTTTTTCTTCTGTAACAAGTCTAAAGTACTAATCTGAAGTAAAAATAACAACATTTCTATAACTTCACCGCTCTGTCGGACCTCCAAGCCCACTGTTTAGTTATCACACATGGAGTGGCCTTACATAGCCACCAAAATGGTAAAACACAAGACTGCATGCTTAAGGATTGCAATGCACCTGCTAAATGGGCCACATTAGACAGAAGTAAACCTAGAAAACAAAACATTTTTTATTCTATGTGCCAATGAGCGCCAATACTCACTGAAGATCGATCATTTTCACTCAGGACCCAAGTCTAATAAAACATTCATGGATGACAAGGAGCATCTAACCAAGCCTAGCATTTCTGAAACCACATATATTTGTAGCCTTCAATTGTTTTTTTGAGAAGGCAGGTTGACAGGAAACAGGTCGAGAGTGAGGGGAATGACATTGGGCAAATGCCCTGCCCAAGAGTCAAACTGGATATTGAGAGCTGTATTAATTCCATATTACAATTTATAACTTTTTAGTCATTTATTTAATGGCTGTTATCAAGCTGCATGTTGGTGTTTGCAAATTAACTAAGTGCAGTTATGTATAGAGCTCACATTGGACTTTTGTGATGTTTAGTATTTTGTCCAGGGTGTGTTTTCCTTACAAGAGATATATTTTTATTTAATTACAAAAATATGTTGATTTTTGTGGCTGTATTATAAATGTATTCATTTAATGTTGGTAACAGCTGCTTTGGGCACGTGATGACAGAGGGGCATAACTGGAAAAATGTCAAAACACCACATTTCAACGACAAAAGCACAAAAGGGAAAATGTGCATCAGTCTTGAAAAAGCAGCATCGATCGCAATCTGAGTGTACTCTCTTTGTGTTTGTGTGTCCTTTGCGACCTGTTAGTCTCTCGGCTTTATCGTCACTTCCTCGTCCGCAGCGGGTCACAGCGGCGACATTTGAGAGGCGAACAGCCAAAGAAGACAAAGGGAGAGCTCGTGGAAGAGATGGACGAAGAGCGGAGGAAGGAGGGTAAAAAAAAAAAGGCCAGGTTTCACCGCTTTCTGAGAGCCTCCATCGAGAGGAGCCATGCTAATCACATTACCCAAGAAAACTTTTACTTATGGCTAATGGAATTCGCTTCAAATTGAAACGCTGGGGCAAAAGTAGATTTGCATTGATCCAGATATGTATAGAGCCAAAGTCAGTCTATCTATTCTGTGAGGGAATTAAAGGCCGCTAAGCCTATAGAGCCAGACTGTATAATCCTATGTTCAAAATCAATACTGCCTGCACTCATTCTTTGTGAGTCTCTCTCGCTCTGTACAACATGTGTGCATTTAGGTTCATTGTATATTTTAGCTGTAAATACTTCAGTTTGTGGGAAGTGGGCCGCCTCAGCTCGGTTCTGGCCAGGTCCCAGAATGAACTGAGGTCCGTTTTGGACAATGTTGAAGAGATGTGGTGGGGCCTCAGCAGCTGCGCTGTTAACACCGCACAAATAAGCCTCAGCGGGCAGCGTTTATTTAGTCTGACACCCACCGTCTGTCCTGCCCTCTGACAGCTCCAGGCCTGGGACCAGGAACAGCAGCAGCACATGGGGCCAGGCTGTACACAGGACACTGGAGTCCAAACAAAGGCCTATAGGATGGAATTAGAGCATTAGATGACTGCCATCCGGTTATTTTATAAATATCTTATTTTCCCATAAACAGTTTACTAATAACATTTCCACAAAGGCAGTGGAGGCTTTTCTTTTGTCAAATGGAGTATGAAGGATGCCAATAACCACTTTAGTTACCTTTCCATTGTGACCAACACTTACTAAAAGGTTTAGCTAAACACTGCACTATCTTGATAGGAGGATATTGCCCTATCACAGTCATGCTCTGGTTCTGGTTTGGTTTAGGAGAGTGCACCAAGTTCCGATTCTCAGTTCACACCAGTTTGAGCGGAACCAAAATTCCACTTGCAAGCTTTTGTATGTAACTTATCACCGCAGATAAGAGGATGACAACAATTACCACTTGGGTAACTAACGCTATATATTGGTTTGAGAGATAACAGCTTTAAACTTTAACGATAGCTACATGTGAACATAAAGATCCTGTAAAACTAAAACATTTCACCATTTCTATCAAAGCTTGGAAAAAACAGCAGTTTAATGAGGCTACCACATGACACCGCGGTTCACCAAGAAGAACCAAGAAGTGTTTGGTTCTGTCTGCTAAGCAACTTTCTAAATTCTGAGCCAAATTATTATTTGGGGTGAACGTGTTGGTCGTGTAGTAAGTACGTTCAGGAACCAGAACCGGCATGGAACCTGGTCGGTTTGTAAATAGTAATCAAGAAACCTTGCCTGAGTGACAACTAAAATCAACTGGATCTTGTTCTGTTCTTAGAAGAATAACCTTTAGCGACATTAATACAGTTGACTCTTCTGCCAGTGAACGCACCACAGCTGAATGAACTTCTACTCACTACTCTGCTTTAGTGACTGTTACTGTGCTATGGCAAAATGTAAGTCATGTATCTGTTTTGCAGCGATACACCATCAATAAAGGAACTTGTGCTAGATGGTTACTTGCCTTCTCTTTATTTTTTATCACAAAGTTATCTGAAAATAAGCATAAGAGAGTATTACATGGTTCATAAACGTGCAGCCTCCGAGGTCCACTCAAAAGTAAGTCGTTTATCACCAGTGTCATGTATATTTACCATCCTCAATTTGGCCTGACGATTAAAGTCAGACAGCCAGAGCATCACTTGGGGAGAGGGGAGGTTTTTCGACATGACACAGATCAACTGGTGCGTCCTTGTATCCTGAGCAACATACTAACCCGAGGCAATGCATTCGCAAATATTTGTTCACATGACACTTCTTACATTTCAAAGTGTTGCTTGTGTTCAACATGAAATTACCAGAGTAGATTAGCCGAGTAGTGAGGCCTAATCAGATCATCATGCTTTAACTGGCCCCCATTGATCAGCGCAGGAGAATAATTCCTGCTGGCAGTCCATCAATCTCATCCATATTCAGCCCTCCTCCTTAAACATCCTGACAGATCCTCTTCAAATCCTGAGAATGTGCTAAATGACCTCACACAGCTCCAGCGCCACCGCACACACACCCGATAGTGACCTCATCGATGAGCCTCTCCTGCCAATACTCACACTCACACACATATACGCAGGGCCCATCAGTCAGAAGGGCAGGGCGACCCCATCATCATCACGCCGAGCCACTGCACCGCTCCACTCACATCGGCCGTCAGCAACCAATCTGATGACTAAGAAATCCAAATATGAGATTAGTCCCCAGGACCACCCGGCTCTAAGTGCCACTCCACACAAATGGAGCTCTAAGAAGATAATAACAGTACAATTGCTCTTATAGGGATGCAGTTATTCAATTAGAAGAGGCTAGAGTGAAATGTTGCTTGAAGGAAGTGTACACGACTGTGCTCAGAACAGCTGCATTAGTGTATTTCAGTCTCGGGTACACCAACCTGTCACATTGGAACTGGATAAATGATCCAAGCAGGAATTAAACACGGGTCTCCCAAGTATGTGGTATGCACTCTACCTGGTGAGCCACCAAGGCGATTCTAATCGATTCTAATCTTTTTTTACACTCAATTTTAGTCTGAATTTGAAAGTTCTGTAACAAAACGTGAAATTAAGCAATAAAAGTTTTTATTTGCTTTTATAAAAGTAGAGTTGTTACAATATCTCAAACACAACATTAACAATATAATTGTGAACTCTATAAAATAAAATTACTAAATCTAATCGCTTCATTTTAAACAGGAACCTATACTAGTCTGTCTGCAAGAAACATAAACTGAAACATCGACTTAATATCTTTCATCAGGCCCTCTGAGATAATGTTCTGTTTGAGAGTAGCTTTAGATCAGGCACAACTGATGTAGATGGAGAGTTCTTATGCGTTTCTGTGGTCCTTTCAGGTTTATCTTAACTGATAGAGGCAGTGCGTGACGCTGTGTACTGAAAAATGTAGTAACAGTGATGGGTCACAAGCATAGACTATTCTGGAAATGTACTGTAACAACTGTGCATGTATCTACCCCAAGTGCTCCTTTTCTAAAAAGGCTCAGGTTGAATGTAATTGACATTTATGGGTAGAAAACATGGCATGGCACATAAGTTAAGTGACAAAGGTCTATAGACAATTCAATTCAAATATATTAATCCCCAAGGGGAAATTTAGTTGTTAGGTCTCATCAAATAAATAAAAAAATAATAGATTCAGTCTTCATCTTCCACAAGATAACCACAACAACATCTGAGAACTTTCTTGGAATATACGGTCTTAGTCCCACTGCCAACAGCTCCACATTCTGACAGTAGATCCTCTCTTTAACTGTAATGGGATGTTTAACCAGGGCTCAGTGAAAAGCAGAAACTGGCACATATTGTATAAGTGTTTTACAGATTTGTTGGGACATGGGGCAGGGAGTGTGAAAAAGGGACAGTAGCCATTAAAAATGGACACACGGTCACTAAAATCAGTAAAGCAGCACCACAGTTACCTGGCCTATGTGGCTTACTAAATCTGATTTCATTATGCAGAGTGGTAGACTGTCTTTCATAGGTCACATTACCTTTTATTTGCTTATTAAGGGGATTCTAAATGCATGATGCTACATTAAATTGGCACATTGAGAAGCATGCATACTGTAGCTAATGAAAATTATCTACAGAAACGATAACTTTTCTGTGACATTGAGCTCTTTTTTCCTCTTGAATTACCTTTCTTTCCAATGAACTAACCCAGCTAAAGGAATGATTGTGTTTGACCATTCTTCAGGGCTCTTTGGCAGCATCCACTCAGAGCTGTTGAAAGTCCTGGGGCAAGCGCGCCTCCCACGTCCCACTAGCTAATCCTGTTTGGCCACCGTTTACCAGGATTGAAGTGGAGCTCCATCTCTTCAGCCTCTTCTGTCTTTAAAAACATTTCCAGGGACATATCTACGTGCCCTCATCCAGCACAACTTCTATTACTTACAAATTACAGCTTCACTAACCCGGTTATGCCACAGGGCTTTGGGTCTTCTAGAAATCAACAAGGCTTTGAGGAGACACACGGGCCTGGACAAGGGCAAACCACAGCTGGAGAGACAGGTTTGCAAGGGAAAAAAGGGAAGGAAAGATGTTTTATTAGATCAATAACACGGGAAAAAGACCAGTCTTTTTATGAAAGTCACGTTATGAAAACTGGACACTGCCTTTTACTGCTTCTGTGATGCATAATGGTCATCGCATGTGGTTGTCATGGTAGATGCAGCAATGTGAAAAGACAGAGAATGTAAAGAGCTGTTTGGAGCATTACAGGACCCTGTGGGTAAGCACAGGTAAGTTCCCATTGTGAAAACGGTTTTCTTTTTTTGTAAAAAATAGACACATCCAGTGCTAAAAAAACCAAAAATAATTGCATTGCCATTAGTATCATCCAATGGGAGCATCCCGTGTAATTGCCCCAGTGTGAAAGTTCCAGTATGGGCTGAAAAAAAATTAAATCCTCAATAATAAGGCAAAGATCTTTTTTCACAGATGATTACAATATGCTATCAAGTAAATAATTCATAATTTCTTTCTCACATGCATAAAATATATCACATATACAGATAAACATATTTATTCAATATGGTAAGGTTTAGATTTCAAGTGTGCAAGAGCAAATAAAAAATGAGAAAACAAATCAGGAAACAAAAGCACACATCACAAAATACAAGAAACACAAGAACACTTCCATTTTCTTCTGATTGGCTAGTTTTCACCATCCTGCTCTTTGGAGGAAAATGTTCAAAGACTGTAATGTGAAAATGCAGTCACCTTATCAGAACTAGAAAAAAAAAATAACTACACCTAAATAATGCTGTTTTTGTGTGGAATGTGGCTAATGTTGGTGTAATGAAGCACCATTAGCCACATTCCACACAAAAACAGCATTATTTAGGTGTAGTTATTTTTTTTTCTAGTTCTGATAAGGTGACTGCATTTTCACATTACAGTCTCTGAACTCGTACCACTTTCCTAATTTATGTGGCACTACCATTCTCAGGAATCTCATTGTGTGTGACTATGTACATGTGTACATGCCTGTAAGACTGTGCATATGTGCATGTTAACAAGAAAAGCCCCAATAAAACCTTTATCTGCTGAAATTGAGCAGAGCCAGCCTCCGCTAAAAACGGCCTGTGGGTGATAAACTGTAAATCACTGAGTTAGCTTAACCTAATCCCCTCTCACAGGAAGCCGCAGGTTGTTCCAGCAACTTAGCGGTTTGCCACACCTCTGCACTTATTAAGCACTCATATATCACCGATGTCTTTCAAAGCCAAAGGCTCTGCCAACGAGAGCAGCACTTTCAAGACTAGAATGTACATTTTTAAACGTACAACGTAGAGTTGTATGGTATGAGTCAGTACCATAGATTGTAAATAAACATGGATGTAATACGCCCATTGTTGTTATCACAGGGCAAAAAATGGCGGTTACTTCCGGGCTTTTTGGCTTTTACTCCATAGTAAAACAATCGTTTTCAGATAGCATAAACAGATATATTACTCATAGATTCCCCCCCAGAGTTGTCACGTAGTAAAAACCTAACACTAGAGACTGGAGCCATCTTTTGGACAGGCTGTAAAGATTTTTACACTTGTAAAGTTGCCATAGGGTTTCTCCTTATATTTCCGCTTTTGGAGCCTGCCTTCTGGTGGACGGCGGTATATCTCTGTATTTTGCTGTATTTCACCGTAAGGCCACGCCCTTACTCGAGGACCATTTCAAAGGTATGAGAGACGCTTGGTCAGTTCCGGGAAAGTTTCCGTTTCCAAAATGGGACCAAACTGTACTGTACTACATTGGTAACTCCTCGGCTTTGTGTTCCATGTAAGGGTGTAGGAGGTCTTTAAAATGGGAATCAATATTTTGATTAGGGTTTCAAACTATTATAATTTTTATTAGCGATTAATTGCAAATTAATATTTTTTTATAAATGTACTTTTAAAAGCATATTTTGCAGTTTTGACTTTGCTTATTAGACAAGAGGTCAGAAATGTACTAACACTGTAACACTAACCAGAAAAGCTTTCTGAATAAAAATATGCTGAAAGCATAAAATGTCAAATTCAATCCCAAAAAGCAAAATAGAAGGGCATAATAAATTAAAAGCAACATTACAACTTACACAATGTAGTGTCAAACTTTCAAACAAAAGATAAAATAAACAGCTGAAAAAAACTGACCTATGTGGAGTAACTATCCATTTAGCTCTAGCTCTTTAGCTCTTGTTTGTGGTTGAGCTGTCCAGACGTTTTTGCTGCAGACTCTCCAACCTTGTCTGCTTTTGGTAATCTATAAACCAGGGGTACTCAATTGCGGACCACGGTCCGGATCCGGACCCCGAGAGGCTGGACCGCAAGACATTATTCATAATTACAAGCGCATTGTGTAAAACATTTTTTGAACCAGCCCTCCTAGGACAGCTACGTCAACAAGCGCGTGGCGGGTCCTCATGTTACTATGGTTACGGTCGGACAGTGCAGCGGGAAATTTCAACATGTTTAGCGTAGCCTGATAATTTAAACGACTAAAATCACGAAGTTGATCCTTGGCAAAACATAATGAAGATTCACTGGCGTTATGAACGGAGAAGGAACGTTTATTTTAATCAGAAAAAAATACAGCTCCTCAGCTCCATGTCAGTGTCAAACTTGAAGAACAGCACATTATCCTCTAGTCTCGGCTGCTTTGATAATCAGAGAATTAATCCAGAACTGAACCAGGACTGGACAGTTTTCATGTCAGGATTAAAAAGACCCAGAGGAAAGTGAGGACGTCTAATGTGGTGAGTTGTACATTCGTCTGTCAAGGGTCTGTCAATTCGTCTGTCGTAGGTTAAGTATTGACTCGTTTGTGGCATATTTGACCCCATTTACAAACAACGTGAGTAATTAGCTCATGCTATTTGCGTTCATTTGAACCCAACACATGTTCATTTGGGTGATTAAAAACAATAAAGGTGAGAAAGGAGGGTTTGGAGATGAGTGACACAGGTTAAGTCTTCCTTAAGTTGTGTTAGCATTAGCTGTTGCTAATAATTAACAGTAACAGTTATTTTTTAGCAACAGCTAATGCTAAAGAAATGCTCAGTGCTTTTTCCCTTGTTCCTGTTGTTTTCAGAAGAATGACAATAGAAAGAGATCAATTATGACAGGCATTTTTGTCATATTTGTTTAACAAATATGTTTTGACTTGATTTGATGATTTTGTATTTAAAATGTTCTCACACATGTGTAAAGGAGTACTAGGCATTATATGCAGGATTCCAGGCTATTGTCAAAAAACCACCAGGTCTTGAGCTTTAGCTTTAGCCTCTTTTGATTTTGTAGTTTTTTTTCTTTTTGTCTGTGAGCTGTGTTTGGTGAAAGCTAAACACTCAAACATCCTTCTCATGTAAACAAAGAATAAAATACAGAATGCAGTGGACATTCATCTCCATTTTGTTTAAGAGGCTGTAGGTGTGGACTAAATGAGACTTTACTTTAAAGAATTATATTCAAACACATATCCTTTTATTTAAATTTTCTGGACCCCTCACTTGAGGAATGTTAACTATGCGGACCTTGGCTGATTTTAATTGAGGACCCCTGCTATAGACATTTTAAGCAACAATTAGCTTAGCAGGTAACTGATGAATGCTAACATCAGTACTAAGTATTTTCTGTTTGTGTCTGTTTCAGCACCACCTGAGAGTCACATAAAAAAATAAATAAAAACAACATGCCATGGTCTTGATATGCTCTATTCTTGGACATGTCTTGGTTTTCTGTCAGTGCAGTCTTGACTGCAACAATAGCTGACCTCACCTTCACTGGGTTCATACAACGGTGCAGGTAAAGGTTGGACATGACTCTCCAGTAGATGTATGGATGTTTTTTTACATATGTTACTATCATGGTGTGAAAAATAGACATTAAATAAAGTGTATTTTATTGAAAACCTTGCAAGTACACTGCACACACACACACACACACACACACACATACACACACACACACAACCAAACTATATGTATATCCTTCTGTGTCTCCTTCAATTTACCTCTGCACTGCTGAACCTGGAGGGCAACGAGCGCCGTAAGTAGCTAGCTAATTAGCTAATAACCCGCTAATCAAATTGGCTGCCGGGCCTTTGAGGAGGTCCATTAGCATCAGGGACTGTCGTCGAAGCCCGCCTCTCTGCCCAATATTCAGCCAGAGCGCTCTGCATTTCTCGTCCAACGTTGCACCTTTCTCCATTCACGGGTCTTCCCGATAACAAGCCGCTGCCTGAAATGAAATGTCTTTTTGAATGACTGCTTTTACTGTAACTTGTAACCGTCTGACAACACACACACACACACACACAAGCACACAAGCCACAAAAACACACACACAGCGTTCCTTTAAGAGCTCTCCTCGCCTCCCCAATTAGCTCTCTAATTTGGCTAATGGAGCATTAATGGAGAAAGAGGCTGCTGAAGACTCCAGCTCAGCACAATGCCCTCCCAAAAAAAAATCCCGTCCCTGGCCCCCCTCCCCCGCCAGCCTCAGCAGGACACACAGATTAGATTTCACTAACAATAGTATCAGAATGCCTCTCTATAGACACACACAGGGCAGGGCAGATAGGGCTGGCATCTTTGGAACAAATTCGTACACACACATGGGTAACAGTGCATGAATGAGCCGACCTACAGATGTTCTCTCATAAAAGATGAGGACAGGCTCAGGACTACCACGGCACTGTTGAGAGGAGGAACAACACCGCTCCAGAAGCCCGCTCTCCTTTATCAAACACACACACACTGTCACTTTGAACATTAGCACTACAGTGGGACAACACAACAATACAATTTGGTACAACGACTAAAAATAGTTTACGTCTCTGAAGCAATCATAGCAAATGTGATGCTTAGGCACAGTTTCCCCAACAAGGTATAAATAAGAATTTGTTGTAAATTACTTCAAAATTTAAACCTAGATCCTGTTGCACCAAAATTCTACATCATTTTTTCAACTGTGAGCCAGGTTTAACTTTTAAAGCATTTCAACTTTTTTTTTTTTTACTTTTCTAGATGAATACAGAGATAGTATGTTAATAGTTTATAGTTTTATAATACCACAGAGTGTCTCATTAGACAGTGAATGTGTGCAGCAATCAGAGGATGGAGGGACAGCCTGTACAGCAGGGATCTCAAACTTGTGACAACC
Organism: Neodontobutis hainanensis; assembly: GCA_024349245.1. NCBI lineage: Eukaryota > Metazoa > Chordata > Actinopteri > Gobiiformes > Odontobutidae > Neodontobutis > Neodontobutis hainanensis. The sequence continues at coordinate 13,252 of JALDNG010003735.1, forward strand.
TGAATCAACCTACCATCACAGTGGAGTATATGGCTCCTGGGGGCGGGCCATCGTCTGGGCTTGATGCAGGCAGAAAAACATTTCACAACTATGGAGGAGCCTGTGTAACATCACATAGCCGTCATAAAATTAATGCTTCTTACTGTGATTGAAATGAGCATTTTTGACCTTGACCAGGACAAATTCAATGTTACCGGCATTGGATTTGGCATCATGCGGATTGTATTTTGTTTAACATCATTTGAAATAGGCTGATTTGTTTGAAAGTTGATTAGATATGACCGCCACTATCAATGTGGATTTGTTATCATTACAATTCTGCAAATTAACACTGATGTTATGTTGACAATAACACGAGGGGAGTGGACATCCAATGGGCCACTCAGCCAGCTCATTCATGTTCTTCAATATTCCATTTAAGTTCAGGATAGCTCAGGTTCAGAAGAACCCACTGAAGTTAAAGAACTGTTAGTAATGACGTTTGAGAGGATTTAACAAAGCGTTTTTTTGCGGAATACCCAGCCTCACCCAGACTCTGCCTCCTGCGGCCCCCAAGTAATTTGAGTTTGAGACCCCTGCTGTACAGTATGTTGCTGCAGTAAACAAACTTCTGAACACTGCACAAATGACATTGTTTTTGAGAGGAAACCATCCAAAACCGACAAGTTTGGAAGAAAAAAACCTGTCTTCTCAAGCGTTAGGGTCATTTTAGTGTATTATGTACAAATAAAACTCTGCTAGTGTCCAGTGTATTGGCCTATTTCTGCTCCCTCTGTTTGAGCTGCTAAGCATGACCACTCAGGTCTGTTCGTCCCAGTGGCATGGTATTATAAATCATTTATATCAGAGTTTTCTGTCCAGCTGAGGGGACTGTGTCAGTGGAATGGCTGTGATTCTACCGACTGCATGTCCAAGAATCATTAAATCAAGACGGGAATATTTATTTGGGGACTTTAAAGCTACATGATGCTACTAGCTAAAAGTTATGCAGTGTTACTTTAAGTTAAACATCATATCATCGTTTATTACAAAAAAATCCCTTCTCCATCCCTGCAGTCTGTTCAACAACAATCAACAGGCTGCAGTGTTGTGAAACTGTGGGTCAAAGGTTATGACCTTTACCTGTCATGACCTGACCCATACTGTACGACTCCAGTGGAAACAGCCATGAGAAAAAAACATCTGTAGCTCCACTTCTGCTCTAACTGTGAGGGATCTGCTCACTGACAGTAGGCTGTAGATCAGCATACACAGAATATTATCTGTGTCAATTTCTCCAATTGGACACAATAAAGGCTTCACTTATCTTATCTCTTATCTTGTATAACTTGCACATTGAAACTTGTATGTTTTGTCACATATAAAGAGTTCACTGTATGAACACAATCAAACTTGACTTTTGTACTAAAGTCCTGCTATGGTCCATTGAAAACACAGGAACATCATTCAGTGGCTAATTTCAAACCATGAATGCCTCTCCATTTGAGGAAAGCTGACACATTTTACAAATATGAGGTCTTGGGCCGATAAGTGAGTGTTTCAACAACATACGCCAATACTGTGCAGGCCAGCGATAAGGCTGCGTCCACTCCTCCCATGATGCCTCACTGGTTGCGTTGGAGTTTCCAAGCAATGACAACACTGGCGACAGGCATATCTGACGCTTTGACCCTTTTCAAGTCCGCCGCTTGCACTTCTCTCACTCACACACATACACACACACTCTCTCACACACACACACACACACACACACACACACACACACACACACGCGGGGGGCTGACGATAGCGCTCCAGTCTCCAGGCCTCGATAAGGGGGTCCCCTCGAAACAGGCAGGAGGGGTGCTCGCGGCGCAGACACCAGAGAGAGTGGCCCTAATCTCCAGGCCGGCTCCATAAACACTGCTGAGGCCAGGCAGCACAGCGACTCCAAGTCTGAAGACCAGATTAGCACCCCTCTGCCATGATGTCAACAGTTAGCGTTTCTTGTGACTCATTAGGGGAAATAACTGTCATCAAAATTAAACGGAAGTTTTAAAAGAGAAAGCATTTTTTTGGAGACTTCACAAAATCAAATAACTGTTCAGGTCTGGGCTTAAACCATTTTCGAAAACAAGCAACAATAATCTCAAATGAACACTGAAAGCTGTCCACTGCAACCTGCTTGTTACACTATTCTACTTGTTTTGTCTTTTTCTTATGCTTTTTTGGAGTAAGCAGATGTAATTAGTGCTGGAATAGACACTAGAATTTTCTGCCAATAATTGATTTAAGTTTGACAAGCAGGTTAGCTACACAGTCAAAAGTAGGCCTGTATTGTGGTTATCTTATTTCATTTAGCTGTATAACATGCATATCTGTGTATTTCTTAGTTTTTAGGGGTTCTAGAGATTTTTAGGAAGACAGCACACAAACAAGTTGGGCTGTTAACTATTGTTCTAAAGCTAAACAGCTATAACTGTTAAAATTAGTAGTTATTAGTTATTTTAACGCAAAAAAAAAATTATTTTGTTTTGCCAGAACATTAACCCTAAACCTTTACAAAATGTTGGTGCCCACAACTTTTTGCACACACATTTACCAATACTTTTTAATAATTATATTAGACAGAGATAACTCAAGTAAACACAAAATGCAGTTTCTAAGTGATGATTTTGTTTATTAAGGAAAAAAGCTATTGGCCCTATGTGAAAACGTAAACCTTGTAAGTGGTTGTGCCACCTTCAGCGGCAACAACTGCAGTCAAGCGTTTGACATAACTGGCAATGAGTCTTTCACATCACTGTGGAGGAATTTTGGTCACAATCTAATAGACGGACATTGTCCTTCAGAATTTTTTGGTAGAGAGCAGATAGTTAAAACAAACACAGCAAGTAGTCCAAGTCCTGAAGCATCCATCACACTACCATTATATTTGACTTGATCATTGGTATAATTTTATTTTTCTGAAAGGCAAAGTAATTTTATTTAATGTTCTTTACAGAAATAAATAAGATAAATTTAAAGTACACAGACAAATTTTAACTATACATATAGATAAGTTAAATACTGTGGGTAGTGAGCCGGAGCTAAAGAAGAAGGTTTTTAAAATCTGAAATGCTGTGTTACTTTTACACCCAATGTAACGGGATGCACACCTTCCAGAAAGTTCTTTTGTCTCGTCAGTCCACAGAATATTTTCCCAAAAGTCTCAAGGATTATCAAAATGTTTTTTTATTTTTACAAAGTAAACTGGTCAGCAGTGGTTTTTGCCTTGGAACTCTGCCATGGATGCCATTTTTGTTGTGGTTGAGTCATGAACACTGACCAAGGTTAACCACTGTTCCATATTTTATTTTTCTCCATTTGTGGATAATAGCTCTCACTGTGGTTTAAGCTTTTTCCCTAAATAAATAAAATCATTACTTAAAAACTGTATTTTGTGTTTACTTTTGTTACCTTTGTTTAACATTTAGATGTTTTTCGTGATCTGAAACACGTGACATGTGACAAATGGGCCAAAAAATATACTTTTTTTTTATTGCAGATGCATTTTCCTATAAATCTCACAATATAAAAAAACATAAATGCTATCAAAATTAATTGCAATTCCAAATGTGCAGATACTTGTGTATTTAGTCTAATGACTGGCACTAATGGAGTCAACAAGAGAGGTGTAGCCTAAATGAGTCCATAAGTTTACTCTTATGGACTCATTTAAATGTTCATCAGTCAGTCTGCTTCTGAACTTTGATTTTATGACATTCATGTCAGAAAAGGCTGACTCACAAAGATGTGTCGGGACTTGTTATTATGAAGGTTTATATTTTCAATTTCCATGTACTGTATGTTGGTTTGCTGAGCTCTTCTGAGATCCTCTGAATTAAACACCAAGCTTATACCTGGTTATACTTTTGCAATCATGCCATAGAAAGCACTTACACTGGCTTAGACAAGCTTTATGTGCTTGGAGTGTGACTCTTGCATTAGCACGGTACAGATTTCCAGTGTGAGTACAATACCAACTCTGACCTTGCAAAATGAGGCCCAGTTTTGGAACAAAAGGACAAAAAATTTTTACAATCCACAGCATTAGGCGACTGTCATAAAGCTAATTCAATTTTACAGCATGTTAAAAAGCTGGCGCAAAGAGTAAGTAGACTGAGCATGGTCCAGATAATATTTAAGAAAAGACATGATGTTCTTGTAATGTGACATTAACATACCTCTACAGTCTTCTTGGAAATACTCTATTATGACCTGAGCAGAATTGACCGTTTAAATATTTTGCTTCTGTTCTTAGATTACGATTGGTTGATGTAAGGTGAGGTTGTATGAGGGGGAAACAGATAAGAGCCATAACCAGACCAAATAAAGTCCATAGTCTGTTATCATTCCCCCTGCTGCTTGATACCCCCAACCACACACGACTGTGGCTGTCACAACAAATACAAGAACAATCTCACTATTTTAACACAATACACAGAATTTAACATCAATCTTTTTGACCCATTAAGAAAATGGTCTTTTATAATTAAGAATGTAATTTGGTCATTGCATCTAAGAATTGTAGGTTTTCATTCCACAGAAGTGATATTCAGGAAAGTAAAGCTTAAGGTATCACAAATATGTACACAGAATAACTCAGAGTAATGTCAAACACTGATATGGTTTTGGAATGTGGTTGTGCTCAGGGTTTTAAAGACCATACAAGACAAGACAACGACTAATATAGACATGAATTTGTTCATGAGAAATGTAAATCCATCTACACATTGTCATAAAGGAGACTATCTTTCATTTTTTTTACTTTGGATTTGCCAAGAGCAGGAACTTTAGATGAATACCATGAGGTCAGTAACTGGCCTATAACCAGATGAGAGCAACTTCCTTTTTTTACTCTCTTGACAGAGAAGTAAAGAGTAAGATATCAGACCCTAAAATTAAACAAGTGCTGAAAAGGTATAACTATTGACCTAAAAAATGTGCTTGGCCAGCCACTTCATTTTATTTCTATGGTACATGGACAATGAAAGAATCTCTGAATGCAGTGGGATAGACAGATCAGAATTCAGGGACCCCAACAACACACACAGAACAAACAGCATCTGGACTCTGGAGTTTAAAAAACATACAACCAATGTGTCGGATAGGCTTGCTTCACTTTAGATAAACGTTTATGATTGGTCAGGAAGGATATAACCTGACTCTGCCAGATAAAACTGCTCCACAGAACCATCTGGGAGGGCCCCATTTAAAAGTGTTTGCAAAAGGGCAAGTACTTGGACTAACTGGTCTGTGGAAACTTGAAACTTTGTCTTAAGCAATTCAGAGTATGTACCATTTTCAGGGCTACAATTTTACATTATGTAGAATAGACCAAATTAAATGTGATCCTCACTGGTACATCTAAACATTCAATTTCAGGACCGACGGATCCACCCTGACCGCAGCATCTCCCACTCACCTGGATGTAGCATCCTGCTATTAAATGGACTGATACTCATCATTCATTTATCTGTAAACAAGATGGACTGTATTCTCTGTGGTTCTCCTTGAGATTTCTCTTTTTATTTTTCACCTAGCCCTGATCAAGGCTCTAAGGACAGGGATCTTTTCTTGTACAGTCTGTATAGCCTGTTGAGAAAACTGTTGTTGTGATCTTTGGCTGTATAAATAAGATTCATTTGAATCTCATGAGACTCAGGTTGTGGTGAGTAAAACCAAGTGTTATGTGACATTTTATTGTGTACTATAGTTGACCTTTCAACAAACAAATGAAAAACAATGCATAGTAGAATTCCAAAGTACAAGACTCAAACGTTCCCTTGCTATGTTTGGACAGACCTGTGTTCAACTCTTGCAACAGGACGTCCAACACCAGCATTTCCTCTTTTTGGCAGTGTTCTCTCAGTGGCATGGGTTTTAAATTCTCTTAAACTGTCCCGTTTATGGATGAGAAGCTGTCAAGTTCAGGACAAGCGCCTCAGTCTAAGGTCACACTACGGTCCCAACATGGAGACTTTCTCTTCCTAAACACAACAAGCAGTCGCTGGTTAAACTGCTTCACAACAGCCTTTCACACTTTCACTCAGTCGTGCTCTAGGAAGTAGGATGCCATTCATTGTGAGCAGCTGTTTAGTTTGTGCCACATTTTATGAGTAAATGAGATGTTAGCTTCCTGTTACTTGTTCCTTGGACCACCCAGCTTCCACTGTTTCACTAAGAAAACATGCAGTTTTAGTTTACGCAGAATAGGTTATTGTTCTTAATAGAAGAAAATCAATACATGTACAACTAACTTTTACCACAGTACCATTATTTAGATTAGTGTTCTTTCTTTAGTTTTAGTTTCTCAAATTTGTAATGCATCATTGTCATGTAAGACCATCTATCGGACTAACTCTGGTATTTCTAATTCAACTTTTTTGCTGAATCAGAATCCTCAACTCTAGTCTTGGCACCTCCCACATGCACACTATCAAAGTGTTAAGCAGACACGATTGTTTAAGAATGCTACAAGTAGGGCTTTGTACTGAAACTCTGTGCCTGTGTGTGCCAGTATTGAAAAGTTTTTTTTTCGGTACAAGCCAGGTGAGACAAGTGCTGTAATCACACTAATGCTAACCCATTTACAGGTGTTGTAATGGCTCAGAGCTAACACGTTTGTTTTCTGACTCTTGTGAGAAGAAGACTTGAGCGCTCTGTGGCTTAAACCTCAAACACAGTTAAGAAGAGAGAGGGCAGAAACACTAGCTCATCTAAATGAACACAACAAGCTCTCTCAAACAAGCAACTTTCAAAGGCTACAGCAGCTTTTAAGCACTTGTCCTTTTATTAGTGGAATAAAAGCCAATGTTCAAGGTAAGGTAAGCACTAAACTTCAGTTTGATATAAAGTATTAGTGTTTTGGCAGATTACTTGTTTTAAAAAACAATTGAAAAAAAAATAACATTTTTGATTGCTTGTTTTGATTTAATGACCTCAACACAGGTTAGTCACTCTTTTGCAGACATTTGAAAGGACTCACACCAGGTAAAGGTTTACACCTGAATAAATAACATGTGCAAGTGGATGGGTTTTGTACTAATACAATATAAGACTAAGATTTCCTGGGCGTGTCTACACTTACTATAAATATACAAAAACACATTGTATTAATATTTGTTAAGTTCACCGTCAAGCTACAACTTAAACCACTTGACAGCCATCTTAGCTTTGATCTCCGAGATTTGACGGTAGTGTTCGCACCTCCCAACTGCACGATGGCAGGGTGTTAACAGACGAGCCGTTTTGGAGAATGCCTTAAGAGGGCGCGGCCCCATGATCCCATCCCTTCAAAGAACATTAACACACTCGATAAATCTGCCGCGCAAATTGCTCCTTGGGTATTCTTCCTGGTGGAACTTTAATGCGCCAGTCAAAGCTATAATAGTTGCTGTGTTGTTGCGGGTGGGACTGTGGCGAGCGCCCGAGGAAGTCTACAGATAAGCCACACAAGAGGAGCTAAGCCCAGCTGAGGAGAGGCTGTCATCTTCAGCAGTTTTGCACCTGTGGGGACTGGCCAGGCTCTTCACTGGCTTCTCCGCAAGAAAGAAGGTAGATTTGGGTGGATTTGGTGGAGAATGGCGGCCCACTTTGCACCTTGACGTGGTAAATGCTTTGAACAGGTCCGGTGAGAGCCCCGGGGGGAAGGCGATGATCCAGATGACTTTGGAGTCATGGAGATAATGCAAAGATGTACAGCTGCGCAGACAGAAACAGAATAGCACTACTGTAACGATGACATGTGCAATTATTTTGTCAAATGAACATTCACAAAGCTATTTACTTCTCATAGTGCTGGTGAAAATGATGAAGGAACTGAAGAACACACTGTGCTGGGCGCAGGAAAGTGATGATTCAAAACTTCCCAGTAATTATAATAAAGATGACAGTTACCCTGGTGTACACTGGAAAAAGAGGTTGGAGGTCTCTAAATATCCTGCTGCAAGAAACCGAAGTAGAATTCTGTTTCTGGTTTATTCACAACTTTCTGCTGAACCAGATTTATACATTTTAGGGACTTGGTAATTAATGTCACAATTTTGCTTTTAATGCGGAAACAGTATTTATTTTATATATATATATATATATATATATATATATATATATATATATATATATATATATATATATATATATATATATATTCATTCATATAATATATATATAATATATATATAATATATATTCATTCATTCATTCATTCATTCGTTCATTTTTCTACCGCTTTGGCCGTTAGGGGTCGCAGGTGGCTGGAGCCTATCCCAGCAGCTTTGGGCCTGAGGCAGGGTACACCCTGGACAGTGGCCAGTTAGTCGCAGGGCTAACATATAGAGACAAACATTGACAGACAACCATTCTCTCTCACATTCACTAGGGACACTTTAGAGTTGCCGACTAACCTATACATGAATGTCTTTGGACAGTGGGAGGAAGCCGGAGTACCCGGAGAGAACCCACGGTAACACGTGGAGGACATGCAGACACCTCACAGAAAGACCGGAGACAGGAATAGTCGAGAATATTTTAGTCGGCCGGGTTTTGAACTCACGACCTTCTTGCTGTAAGGCAGAAGTGCTAACCACTCTGCCATGTGCACCCTAATATATACTATATACTAATATATACTATATATATATATATATATAAACATATATATATATATATATATATATATATAAACATATATATATATATATATATATATATAAACATATATATATATATATATATATATATATATATATAAACATATATATATATATATATATATATATGTTTTTCCATCCCAGTCTCAACCGCCAGCCCCGACAGCAGTTGAGGTTGAGGTTGGGGTTAATTTTAAAAGTAAAACATATTTGCCCTCACAAACCAAACTTTAGCACTTAGCTTACCTTAAACATTGGCTTTTCATAAACATAATTCACAACAAATTTCTCTTTCCCCCTGATTATGTTGGTTCTTAACAGTGAATGTTTGCTTAATCAATGAGTTCTCTGAAAAAGCTGCAGACAGATCTCTGCGGCCCTAACCCTGCAGCAGAGAGCTCCACAGTCTGGTACTGCAGACCTGTTTACACTCTTTTAAGCCTCACTGTATTTAAAACTGACCAAATTCCCAGGTACTTAAACTGTGGCACAGCCATCTAACACACACACATGTACAAGTATTGCGAAAAGCCCATCTGGCGCGCACATACTTTTTCTATTCTATGAACCTTTGCCTGTGTTGCTCACAAGTACTTAGCGCATTAGAGAAACAAAACAGATCCAGCACTCAGCACACTCTGTAATCCTCAGGCATCCAGCTCTGGAACGCTCGCTCACACATTGCAGAGCTCCGTAGGATGGGTCACCAGGTTATGTGATCTTCATATAGATGGTCCACAAGCAGATTCCTTGACAAATCCAATGCACAAATGCCAGAGGCAAAATTTTTGTAAAATAAAATTTTTTGCAATATACAGTGGTTAAACTTCTGTAACAGGAAAGGGTGTTGTACAGCCTTATAGCAGAGGGGTCTTGATTTTAGGTGTCTGCTGGCCGTAATCAGCTGCTGTGTTATGTGTGTTATGGCGTGTAGATGGACCATTTTGTAAAATTTGGCATTCATTCTGCTACACTGCTCCAGATTCTTGAAACTTTTTACATTGTGTTTACAGAAAAGTGCTTTCAAACAACATATAAAAAATATAAATTAAAATAAACCCTAGTGAATAGAAAACATCTCTAAGACCCAAGTGTGAGGAAACATATTTCTTCATATGGAGATAGTTACTGTAAGTGTGTTAAGAAGAAGTGAATGGAGCAAGAACAGACCCTTGTGGAACTCCATGGACTCCATGACTGATATGAGTTGTATTGTTAATCTAACAAACATCTCCCAATTCTTGAAATAAAACAGCAAATAGTTCTTAATCTGTACAATTGTGTTAAAGTTCCTCAGATAATTTTCCAGAATATTTCTGTAAGGGCTGGATGTACCAACAATAGCATAAGGACGGGTTCCCAACTACAACAATTTATTTATAATCCTTTTTTTACATGACTAGGTGACCTCAACAAAAGCTTTTGAAATTGCAGAACGCATAAACACTTCTGACCAAAGAAAAGACTTTATCAAAGTCTCTTTTAATTAGAGACGAAACGTCTTCACCTTGAAAACTGAGTCCAGATGCTTTTACTCAAACCATTTCTTCAAGATGTCCTGGATGACTGAGAACCTTCACAGACACTTCTGACCAAATTTAATCATAAAAATGCATTAATAATAATATTAATATTATTAAATAATAAATTACTGCAATAATTGCTTCAACAATTAACTTTTTTTTTTACTTATTTTATTAAATTTACAGTCACATTATGGAAATACCCTCAATATTAAAATAGGAAATTTGTTACAATTCTAATTACAGAAATGGTTGCAAAAGCCATTAACAGTTTATTATGAATATTATTATTATTATGTATTTTTCAAAAAACAAAATGTTGGTGAAATCATGATTTTACTTTGATATGACACACACATTGAGATGCTGTCAGGCTTTCACAATTTTTATAAAACCTTTGAACCTGAAGACCAAACTATTATGTAAAAGCACAAGAGGAGGAGAAGTGGATGCGGACAGTTTGAAAAATGGTTGCATTTACAGTTTACTTGGGAACAAATAGCAGTTGAGAGAGCTATGGCAAAGTGTGCAATCGATCACAGAGCGGGACGGGAATGTGTGAGCGAGTAGGAGTTGGGGTTACGTGGATTGAGGTCGGAGGAAGGGGGCGCAGATAACGCCCAGCTCTGTAG